>BMAV01015574.1:48626-78542 GCA_019973955.1 Trichonephila inaurata madagascariensis | reverse complement strand
TATATATATATATATATATATATATATATATATATATATATTATTAACTAAATTTAATTTTACAAACCTAAAAAATTATATATTTCGAAAAAGTGTTGGAGTAATGCATGGCAAATGGCAGTTTGGTATACAACTGCTATATCCTGTAAGGCTGGAAACATTAACAAAAAAAGTTGCATAGGAGTATTATGAAGACTAACATGCAAATGAGAGTGACATTGATAAAAATTATATATTGCTCATCTAATAAGAAATGGGGTCTGCACAGTTATATAACATTCACAAAGGGCTCTTACACTGTTTATTAGACTGGTGATCAACGATTATATGAATAATTACCATTGTTCCAAAAGATCCAATTTTAATGGTTGAGTGGTCTTTGAAAGGGATGGTTGACATTCATTATAGCTTTTCATGTAGGTTCCCACAAGTTATCACTGAAGATCTCACTGGCCACACCATACAGAGAACATCCAATTTTTCCAGATAATCGTCGAAAAGTGCAGATGTGCGAAGTCCGGTGTTATCGCTTGTAAAAATTAATTAGTCTCCCAGAGCTTCTCTAAAAATTCTCTCGTTGTGCTCTTTAATCCACAGGTACTCAAATTGTGGGGCGAGTCCCTCTAGGGGAGCGTGGTAATCCTACTTGTGGGGAGCGATCATATATTTAGAAAAGTCGAAAATGAAAGATTATTTTTTTAAAAAAAATTATTCACCTAATGAAGGGAAGCAAAATAAAATACATATTGACGTAATAAAAAATAACATGCATATTTACACTGATATATTATACTTATAAATGTATCAGATCTGCACAATGGTATTTGATAGTTAATTTATCAAAATTAAAAAAAAATTAAGTTTAATAATTAGTAGTACTGAAAATAGGAAAGATATATAAAAAACTTTTTGTTTTCAGTGCAGAAAATTCATCACCCACCCCTGCCCAAAATTCAAAGTGTGAGTTATTACTAAGTTACTGTTTTATTTAGCTATTTGACTTGAAATATATGAAGATTTCTTCATCGGCAATTGACAGCCCTTCTGTATCAAGGCTCCTGGTAACTCTGGTACCGTCTTTAATTAAAAATTATATTGAAATCTGTACCAATATAAAAATTAGAATGAAAAAGTAACATAATTCCTCAAAGCAACTTACCTAAAATATCCATTGCTTAAAAGTAACATATACAAAATTTAATACCTATGTTGATAATTTGTACGATTTATAGTTAAAGTCACATTTCATAGCTTCTAAAGCTATAAAAATGTACATTATTATTGCATTCAATACATTGTTATCGTATGGAGGGAAGAGTGGGGAAAATTATTATTGAAAATCGGGTCGCAAATATTAAAAATTTGAGCAGCACTGCTCTAATCTCATCTTTACTGCGTTCTGCTGTCACTGTACCGTCAGAGAAGATTGGAAGTAATGTACGCACTTGGTGGTGTTGGAATACTTCTCACCCATTTAAGTATGCCAGTACCACCAAAGTAATCAATTTCTGTGATGTTTACGGGAGGATAACGTTCTCCAAATTGTTCTCTCCAGATATTCTTTTCAGAACTGGTTTATGGACTGAATGGTGGTTTGTGAATGAAAAAAAATGGCGCCAAATCTTGTTCTATCCAACAGATAGACGGACCTTTTTGTGAAATTGCACAAGGGTAAAACTCCTCACTGGTTTCTGGGAATAAAGGTCCTTCTTAGGTAAATGCCAGTACCTGGTTTGTCTCAATACTGTTGTTCCAGACACATAAGGGAGGTCTTGAGACGTTTTGCTATTACCTTTATGATACCATACATTTGCAGCCACATAGATATCTTCTTGCGGGACCTTGTACACTTCTTCTGGGGATTGTATAGCAGGTGTCTGAAACTGTTGTCATAATACAGAGACAACCATATGGGACACTTGTAGTCAACGATTGACTTCCGCCTGTGACTGGCCAGTTTCTAGCCTACCAATGACTCTACATCGTATTTCTTCTTTAAACGATTCCCTGTAGTTATTTTAATTACAATCATGTCTTTTTTTAGAAAAATAGACTCCCTTACATAAATCTGAGAGTATCAGAAAACTTTAATTTTTCAACTTCAAATTGCACGCATCCCCCCCCCCTCTCCATAAAAAAATTATCCTTTTTGCTATTAAACATACACTACACGCGTAAACTGAAATATCTTTCTTAAGTTTATGCTACATAACATCACATTTTCAAATAATAATGGTATACATTTCTATTTATTGCAAAAAATGTGTTTGTAACTTTGATTTTGAATATTACTGTATTTTGCGTATTTGAGTAATATTGTTCTTATTTTCCGATTATATTCCCACTCGGAAACTCATACTGATTTTGTAACTCCAAAAACATTCTTTTTCTTTTCTCGCATCGATTGAATTACAATTTGCTCGAAAATCTTCTTCAGTTAAACTCTATCTTGAATAAATGCATCTTTATTTTCAATATCCTTATTATGTAAAATGCATCAATTGCATACGAAAAAATCAGTCATTCAGTTTACATTGATTACAACATATGCATTTCATTACATAAAAAAATCACTCAGTTCTTTTTTCCTCAGGAGAATTTTAATATAAAAATGTATATTATATACAAGTAATAAAAATATTGTAATTATGCATTCCCAATCTTAAAGTTACATGCTTTTTTGGAAGAATATGTTAAAACACCGTGTAATTGTAAGGAATTAAAAAGTTGTGTAAAGGAACAATAAATACTTCTTAGAGAGTGTCTCTTCTACATTATAAAACACTTTCTTCATTTTTATAATTGGAAAACTTTACTTTCAAAACTAATTTTCTTGGCATAAAGTTTCATATAAAAAGTCCTTTTTTAACTTGTAAAACGTTTTATGCTCTCAAGAGATACATTAATTGCGATGAAGCTTTGAAAGGAATTTTCTGTAAATGAAAATATTTTCTATAAACAAATTTGTATTACGAAAAAATTCTGTAGCCTTCCCTTTTGATAACTAAAAACTCAAACTTATTCTCCTTTTCTACTAATTTTGAGTATTTGTAACATTGCTCTATAATGGAATGAAAATGTTGCGGTAACGACGTTTTCTCTCTCTCTCTCTCTCTCTCTCTTTCTCTTTCTCTCTCTCTCTCTCTCTCTCTCTAGGCAGAATTATATGCTTTTTATTTGTTATTCGAAGTTTTCAGCTATCAAGTTAACGTTGAATCTAAAGAAGTATTATTTTTACGGCAAGAATGTACTATCCTTAAAATCTCTCAAATGATATAGTTTTAATTTTTTTTTAAATTTACTCAAGTAATGAAATAATTATGTGGCAAGTTTTCTTAGCAAACTCGTAGATTTTTACGGGGCTCTACTTTTGAGTACTTTTCTTCTTTCTAAAGTACTAAAAAATGGTACGAAAAAAATATTTAAAAACCCTTATTTATTACAATTTTTTCTTTCTTCCATTTCTGTTTTATTTAGCATCTTGACTAAACTTCAATACATCCTGTTTTCAGACTCTTTTAAAAATGATTCTTTGAACTCAACTGTTTTTAATGGAATTCGAATATAAAATCTACGAAAGCTGAAGAAGCACTATCCCCTCCATTAGTTCCAACTGTCATTGGTTCCTTTCATATTGAAGTGAAGCGGCAGAAAAAAACTGGCGTAAGAAAAATAAAAAAAAAACAAGCAATAAACGTGTTACGTATGTTTACATGACACTCACTCTCCTCCATCTGAAAACTCTATCACTGTCATATGCTACAAGCCCAAGGGAGTGAATAAAAACTTCCTCGGAAGTGCTCGCGCTGAAAGAATGACATGGGAGTGATTTGGATATGGAAATTTTCTAATCTTAATATGCATGACTTCAAGCAAGTGTTGAAAGGAGAGGAAATTGACGCAACACAATGTTACAGCAATGAAAATTTTAAATTAAGTAATTGACAAATGTACTTTTTCTTTATTCAAATTCTTATAAACATGTATCTCTCTATAGTTTTTTTTTTTAATTTAGCACTTTAAAAGTACTTAGATTACATGTTTCGTCTTTTCCAAAAGGTCTGAAAAAGAGTTACGTTTGAAGCAAAAGAGGAGTGTATGTATTTTCTGTGAAAATTATTTTTATCGGACAGTGTAAGGAATATTCTAGAATGGAAATGATGGAAATCTGAGGAAGTGTGTGTGTGTTCATTTTTTACATATGAACAAAATGTAAACTTTTTCTTAAAAAAATTTTTATGCATCTAGAAAGGAATGCATTTTTAAATAAACATATCGGAAAAACTCTATGCGATGGTATAGACTGCAAAATTTTATAAAGTTAAAGGGAAGTTGAACTCTAAAAAAGATAATATATAAAGCAAGTGTGAAAAACAAGTGTCCAAAGATTTATTCGAAAACAAATGTAGTTATTTTCTATTGATACGTTATATATATATCATTCAGAAATTGAGAATTGAAGTATTTATTGATAGGATACTCTTGGGTGAGTTTTTGATGATTTACACTATTCATTTGTGAATATACTGGATTTTTAATTTGAACTTTCGGAATTTAAATATTTTTTCTTTCTATACGACTATTTTAAAGATGGGTGCATCATCTTTGGTGTTCGATGATTCAGTTATATTGTGCACTTAATTATTTTAGAGTTTAAACATTTTAATGTTATACCTTTCAGAATGCGATGGCGAATAGTTTAATTTTTTAAGTATTAAATTTTTAAATTTTTGAGAATTGGATATTTTCGATTAACTTACCAAGTTGCAACAGGGGAAGGTTGGTGCCATCAAAGTACTTCAACTACCCTTATCGGTCCTAAGTCCGAGGTTGCACTTGGATATTTTATAAAATTTTTTATTTTGTTTGAAAACTTTGGTATTTTACTTTCTATATTCGCCATTGTGATATTTTGATATGAGTTTTAGAATTACAAAATTCATATAATTTCAATTTTTTAATTGATTTATATATATTTAAATATACATATATACAGTTAAATATTTACTATTTGCTGAGGTGTATATGCAATTTTGTTTTCGATATGAAAAGAAATATCATATAACTAATTATTAAAACAAAATAAAAAAATTGAATATGTGTTATAAAAACGATCAAAAATATAAATTCAAAAGATTAAATTAATTGGATTAAATATCATTTAAGAGAGAGAGACAGTGTATTGAATCATTAAAGCATTAAATATTTTAAAGATCAAGCCATAAGTTCTTAAACTAACAAATATATAACGTTATTGATTAATGTTTTAGAACAAAATTATTGATTCATGACTAAAATTTGTTTTGTGTAGTATATTGCTCATTTTAATTAATAACAGGAGACAAATCCATATGCATTAATTTACATAATTTAGCATCAACCAAAATTTACATATAAAGACTCATATATACAAATTTTTTTTAAAAAATTCCTCACTTTGATTTTTAAAAAAAACAAAGATATTGTTGAAAAATTATTAAATGCGTTTTCATAAGAAAGGTGTTCATCTCTGCTTGTATTGGAGAATATTAATTCAGAGAATGAAAGTTAGTGATTATTTAATTTAAATCGTAATTTGAACAATTATTTTTTAACCATGTACGCACACAATTTATTTATTAAATTTATTATTTATTTATTATTTTTAATTCTTTTTTAAATGTTTTTATTATCTAAACACTTAGAAGCAAAAGTAAAATTAATAAGTAACAACGAACATGAAACTGCATTCTTAAATCTATCTGTAATATCAATAACTATATGATTAACAAGTACTAGAAATCTATAGTTCCTTCGTAATTTGTATGCCCATGTATCTAGGCAGCAATTTGTACGTTTATTGAATAATTTCATTGATATTTCTCAGAAACCATGTAATGTCGTATTCCTACAACTCTTATCTAATCGACAAAACATTCGAATGAAAAGGCGTAACGGAACCCAATTTAATTACGTGTCTTTGTGATAAGTCATTGTTAACAATATTGAAAAGCAAGCTATCTTCAGAATTTGAGATTTAATTTGCAAATATACGATCCCCAAACTGTATCAGAATATAAATCGCATTCAGGAAAATGAATTATTACTTATGAAATGTGTATTGAGGTTTTCTGATTCAATTTTTTTTCTATCAAAACAGAGGATTTTGTTCAATTTAATATTATGTAAAAAAAATCTTTTAAAAGTTCTTTTTGGAAGTATTGAAAAATAAGATTATATATGTATAATAGTTCAATTAAAACTTTTTTTTGTAAAAAATGAAGATATAAAATAAAGTTTTTGTGTGTAATGTAAGTGAAATTAACAAGCGTACATAGATTTAAGTAAAAATGTAAAAATTTAAAATGAGGTTTATAATAGACAGGAAATTCTAAAAAATTAATCCTCCCTGAACCTTGGAAAATATAAGGTTAAATTCCTTTTTCTATCTCTCTATATATACGTAAATGCCACTATTTTGATGTCAATTATATTTTAGGTGTATCTGTTACTTTTAAATTGCATTCAATATGTGAATTATCTACTGTTGTGTTATTTTTACATGATTGGTCAACCATTAGAAACAAAGGGATTGAAAATTCTTTACATCACTCTCCACGGAAAAGATGAATTTGTCGAATGTTTTAATTAATAAGAATAATATTCGCCCTAACACATTATCCCCAGAGAAATCTTAAGAAATAATTTTTTCATCACTGATAATCATTGTGCAATTTTAGAGTGGTGCCGATTTACTTAAAAATAAAATTCGATAATTCATATATTTCTGTTAATAAGATGAAGTAAGCTTCTATAGTTAAAAAATAAATGTAACACCTTTTAAAATATACGTTTTCAGTCTCAACTTATTTTCAATTATCTCGTTATCTCCTTTAAATTTTATTGTTTTCTATTAATTCTACTATTTTAAGAAAACTGTCAATTATTTTCAAAATCTGTATGCAATAATGAAAGGAGTTGACAGGAATTGATTTTTTTCTTTCTTTATATAATAAATAATAAGATAGATAGGGGTGTTTTGAATCAAAACATTTATCATAGAGAAATATCATCAGCCACCTTTGTGACTATTATGAGGATTTAGCTTTGAATATGACGAGCTTGACTGAGAACAACATTCAACTTCCTAAATCAAAAAGTTTTCATTTGCATTATAATATTATTTTTCTCGGTTGTTTAATTGATCCACTAAAGTGAAACTGAGGCTTGCTTTAGTTTACTTCTCATTTGTAAAGCATTAGGAATATATTTTGGATGAATTGGATTTCTTACAAATTGAGGAGCTATTTGAGTGTTTTAATATAAGATACATACCTAACACTCTCTATTTCTCTCTATTTTTACTTTCCCCAATTGTAAAATAGTTTTTAAAGAATCAGAATTTTCCCGGAACAAATAATGACATTTAATAAGGTGAAAAGAAACACAAATTGAAAGAAAGGTACTTTTTTTAATGTAGTTGATATAAAAAAACGAGGGTTGGGGCAAAAGTCATGGCAACTATTTTTTTTTTCTTGAAGATACCAGTCCGGTTTGAAAATGTGACATATACAGACAAAAGGGCAAGGTGTTAACTACATGTGTGGACAATGAATAGCACTGAAATATTATAATACACTAGTTTATTACGGTAGTATACAGGGCAATATGGCCTTCACTCTGCAAAAAAATGACAACACAGTACACATAAAGTTGGCATGAGAAGACTGGGCCTAAAGACCTTTAATGTAGTCCCCTGCTACTGTCACGAAACCCTGCCAACGGTGTGGGAGGAGCTGAATACCATCAGCTTCAGCATTTGCCGCACCATATGTGAATCGGGTTACCTGTTGGCGCACAGCATTAGCAATGTCCTCTCGTGTTGCAAACTACCTACCACGTATTGGTTCCTTAATCTTAGGAATGAGATCAAAGTCACAGAGCAAGTTTCTCCCTTGGTGAACAGCTGTTTTGATGTAAGCGTGCTGCTTCCATACGGGTTGCTTCCATCTCAAACTACACTCACCATCTGACTGATTTCACAGCCCTCGCTACGCTACTACCAGCTATCACAGATCCATCTGTTGTTCTGCATACACACTATGCTTGCAGAAATTCCACACGACACATATACGTTTGGGATCCTTTCACCTACATACAAGAAAAAAATAGTTGCCATGACTTATGCCTCAACCCTCGTATTTTTTCTAGTTGCTATCAGGAAATTGTTCAAACATTTTATACAGTTATTTCTCGTTGAAAACTAACAAATAAATCAATGATTTTAATAAAAATAAAGTTCAGTCAATAGTGATAAATTTTTTTCGTATTCTGATGCATAAGATACACAGGTGATATATTCATTTCAGTAGCGTTCGAGAGCCTCATCCATCATTATAATCCAAACTGTAGAAGACCGCATTGTAGTGCTAATGGTAGCCTGAAGGATTGGTGCTCAACTGCAACGTAATCCTGAGCAGAGAAATTCTTTCACCTAGTTCATGGTGCAGCAGAAGTCACAATCCATAGCGGCACACGATGACATATCTGTAGACGTGCAGCAATGTTGTACCAACGTACAAGAAGGCTCTGGTAGATAAGCAGTCTGCCGTGCCGATAATCTATGGTCTATCTCTTCAACACACGTATCACGGTTAAGGCATTATGTCCCAGAGGTGATTTCACGAATTTAAAAGTCCCCCCTCACGAATATCGATTATGTAGTATGTTCGAAATCCTTTAGGGGCTTGTATGGCACTCTACGTGTTTAACGAAGTATATTGATATATCTAATCAATAATTTATTGCAATCAAATGACAATATACACTTTACACTGCCCTTTATGCTGCTTTTTCACATAGATCACTTAGAATTTAAGATAAGATTTTTCGGTCCACACATGTGTGATCCCTTCTTTCCTCAGTGGCATGACAGCCCCGGGTCAGAAGCCTTTTCCAGGCCAGCCTTCTTCCTGCCAGTGTTCTCCAATTCCTAGTTCTTAAAACTAGGAGATTTTTTTCTAGGCTATCAATCCATATTAGATTTGGTCTGCCCTTTCTTCGTATGCCCATTGGTTGAGCATTGAAGAATTTTTTAGTAGTGCGGTCTTCGTTCTTTCTGATAACGAGACCTGCCCATTTAATTCATTGTATTTTGACGAAGTTAACATTGTCAGATTCCTTATATGATCGATAGAGCTCTAAATTTAATCTTCTTCGCCATGTTCCATTTTCCTGAATTCCTCTAAAAATGGATCTTAAAACCTTCCTTCCGTAGATACGTATTAGGTTCTCTTCTGTTCGAGACCTAGACAAAGTTTCACATGCACAAGTTAATACTGATCTTTAAAGACTTTTATACAATAGAACCTTTGTTTTTATTTTGATTAAATTTGACTTCATATATTTTCGTATTCCATTAAGACATCTGTTAGTCATTGTAATTCTCTTTTGGATTTCAGTAGTACAATCGTTTCTATTTTTAATTTCTGGACCTAAATAGGTGAAGCTGTCAACAACTTCAAAACTATACTCTTAAATTTTAAAATGGAAATCATGTGTGATCACTTTGTAATTTTAACCAGTCTAATCCTATTTTGTATTTCCTACATGTTTCGTGTAATTTTTATGATTCTTTTATGATGTCATAATTTTTGAAAATAATTATCCACAAAGAAGATAATATTGAACCAATAACTGTGATAGCCGTTGCAAAGCTCTTAAGATCAACAATTTAAATCTAAACATTATATTTCAAGTTTCAAAACCTTGCTTTATCTTTTTAATATTTGAACATGATTCAAAATGAATAAGGCAGAGCATTTACGACCTTCATATTTCATCAACTACTTCATCCGGTCCATGAAAATATCAACATTCATCACGAAATACATCGACAATCTCTGGGAAAATTAATTATTTATTATCACCGAACATGATGTTTTATCGCGTACTTCTTAAATGATGGACTGTTTCCTACAAGAGAATGAATATATTACTCTGCCGAAAAAAGAATCTGGTAGAGATAATAGCAAGGTAGTTGGAACGAGAGTCAATAAATTAGAACATGTTAGCATCACCCCTATTTGGATTTCTTGTCGAACTACTCGCATCACTACATCATTGGAATTGATTAGGTTGCCAAAAAAGGTAGTTCCTTCTACAAGAGGCTGGAAGTAAAAATACTTTGGATATGATATCCGCTGTTAAATAAAGTCTTGTAATGTTTTATGCAAAAGTCCCCTTTTAATTATTTGTACTATCATTAAGAAAATACCCAGTTAAAATTCGGTTTATCATACAAAATCTACTGTGCTGCGAGTAAATGCATATTCTAACTTGATAAAAAAATGCATTAATAAGAACGTGTTCTTATAATAATTCTTATTAACAAATTTTCCTTTTTAATTTAATTTATTGTTGAAAAACGATCTCAAAAATCTACTACAGTATTTAATAATATAATAACGCAATCATCGAGAATTATTACCACCGTTATCTAAATAATTTATTTTTCAAATATCATACAAATTATGTAGACGTATATTGGCATCCTTTTTTTTTTCTACATATGTCTGCTTCCTCATGAAAATATAAAATTAAATTCATTGTTTAAAAATGACATTAATTATTTTCTTACCCATTATCAAACATAAATTTGGTATTGAACTTTCATCGCATAATTAGTTTTGTTGTGCGTGATACTTTTGTTGAAATGAATTTGTCAAAATTTTAGATAGCACTTTTATTCAAGCAATATTGTCTTCAACGACCATTTTTTTTTCTTTTAATTCGATGATATAAATAAGTATTTTATATGAGTGAGATATGTAACTTCAGTATTTATATTAATTTGTTTGAAAGGTGGAGTTTTCTATTGAAATTTATAAACTGAAATATGTAGAAAGCTATTATATTATAGTATTAACAAAAGATTAACTATTTATTTATAATTTATATTTTCCAGTATTCTTAATTGTGTATAAAACATTTCAAAATTCTGAAAACTAGAGAATAAATTATAATGGAAGGAAAATTGAGTCTGTAATTATTGTAAGTTTATGAATATATATTTAATAGAATATAAACCTCAAATATATAATTGCATTAATAAAAAAAAATAAAAAAAATGTGAAAACTGAAACCAATATGTTCATATAACTAAAAGTTTTTGAATTCAGCGCAGAAGATATATGGGTATAAAGAGAAATGGATTTCAGTACACATATTTCATATTTAATATTTATATTCATTTAATATTTAGTAGATGGTTAAAATTTGTTGCACTAGAAACAATTAATACCTCATACAACTTATAGAGTTGGGAAGATCTTTTGAGTACTTCTTAAGAAACTGTTACTTTTACATTAGATATATTTTTATTATAATTTTGCTTTACAGAGATCGTTCCTAAACCCAAAAATTGGTACTAATGTTTTCGTTTTGGAAGTGTTTATCACAATCTTTGAGTTTTTCCTTTTGTCATAAAGCAAATGTTTGAACAGATTAATCTTCTTTCAAAATACAAACAAAAGCAAGACGTACCGGATCATGTAGAACTTGTTGATGATAATAATGTAATAGAGTCTGTAACTGATTTTATAAAAAAGAAAATAAATTCACAAAACCTTTGGTCTGAAATGTTTAAATCGGTGAAAGTCACAGTTTTGAGAGATTAACTGTTATACGAAGCGAAAATGTCCACAGAAACATAATGAAGGAGTATTCTCCCCGATCTTGATAAAGATCGTAACTTTCGCTTAAGAACTTTTTATTACCTTTCACTTGAAAACCTACCTGATTGCATCAAATCACGTTTTCAAAAATCCATCTGACTTTCCTATGTCAAATGGAAACATTATTGATTGCTTCAATGAAGAACAACTCGATCTGTAATGACCTAATCAAAGAAGCTTGTTCAGCAGCTGGTAAAGCATTTGGGTTGGATAATAACAGTTCATCACCAGAAATCGATATGTTCTCTACACTCTGAGCATTCAACAAAATGACAGAGAGCAGATGAATTTAGTAACCTACAAATTACTCAAATATATTAGGAAAATTAACATTTGATTGCATGTAATTTTTCCAAAGTCAGCGGAGCTGTGACATAAAATAATGCAATTGTTAGTACCTTTGATGTACAAGCCTTGACTTTTCATATTAAAGTACATAATAATTAGACTATATCATTTTTCGAAAAAGAATGAAGAAATAATCTTTCAACTGATGTCAAAGTTTAAACATGTTACCATCAACACGTAACGTTACAAAGTTGTTAAAAAGTTAATGTAACAAAGTTAAGATTTAAATATGAAATCATTCCCGATGTGTATTTCGAAAACTTTTTAATCTTTAAAAGTCATGCTTGGTCGTTTGTGTATACACTGCGTCGGCATAACGCTCTTCTAATGCTATGAAAAAGTGAAAAGATATATGGGGAACTCCCTGTTTCAAGAATATCTAGCATACTTGGCAATGCTGTCCATTAAAATAAGGAACCAGAGTTTCGATAAATGTAATAATGTCTGCCACCTCTGCGTTTCTTGTCTGAACCTTTTTGGCTACTGTCTCCCCTCACTTCTGTTTACTGACAAAAATAGTGCAGGCTGGATTTACAGCAAAAAGTGTTTGAAAAAAGAAAGGTATTAGTTCTCACACATTTTATGATATCACTTTCTAAATGACTGTACACTACTTGTTTTTCTACAAAAAGAGCAAATGAATGTACCTAATTTTTAATTAGCAATTAAAACATACGTGTTTTATTTTATTTATTATGCAATTATGCTCAAGGAATTTCGACTATGATGAAATTTCTATTTAATGAAAGAAAACAACGGAGTTATGCAATTGAGTCTCTTTTTTGCATGTTTTTCCTAAATTTTTCATTTAATTCACATAATCTGAAATGCTACTTAATAAAAATTCATTGTTTTTATTGTTACAATTTTGTTTTTATTTTTTTTTTCTCATCGTAAACATAATTTTATATTTCACATCAATCCTAATATATCAGTATCTAAAATTAATCTTTAGATTTAATTTAACTTAAAAACTGGTCTAAAGATTTTTTTTAACTGAAGTTTCAAGCAATATCAAACAAAAATAAAAATTTGGAGTCAATCATTTCATATTTAAAAACATTAAATCCACTCTCGAGTCTCATTTAATTTTTTGATTTCCAAATTCTGTAATCTCATCTCACATTTGTATATAAATATATATATTCCAAACAACATTAATTCTACTCAGACTTTTAACATTACTGAAACTTAAAAACCATTCTGATTATTGTTTTTGGATTTTTTTTTTAAAAAAAAGTGCAGCTGTCACTATGGTATAAGACACTGAAAACAAAAATTACATAAAATTTGATAATAAAATGTATTTATCCCTCAAATAAAAATACAGCTGAATTTTGCAAAAAGCATCATTTTCTGAAATGACTTGCATGATAAGCAACAACATCCAAAAAAACCCTCACTATTTGTTATTTATCTCAATATATGTGAATTTTTTTAATCTCATGTGTCTAGAAACTTAGTGCAGCCCATTCGGAGTTGTGGTTAGTGACGCTGACTGCTGCGTCGTTGTTTGTGAAGTTGCTGGTAAGGGAAGACAGGTGGGAGGTCTCCCTCAAAATTGGGATGCAACCCAGTCAAATCGTGCTGTCACTAGCATGGTGGTCAAAGCTACGGTTAACGACAGGCATAAAACTAGCCCTTTGCCGCAATAAATCTCGTGAGCCTCATTCTGACACTGTCTATCAGGTGGCCTTAGCAACAGTAATAACATATTCGTAACCCGAACATCATCACTTGTAAAAAAATGGAATTATCTTTGATGTCTGTTATTTAAATTTTTCTTGAACAAAAAGGGCTTATAAAACCTCCAAACTAACAGTGAATAATAGGCCTGAAGAGCATTATCTTTAACAGATTTTTATTTATTATAATTACCTCCCGATCTATTTTAATAAGTGTTCGAAATATGCTGTGACGGGGTCTTATTGCGACTTTCACTAATTGTCCTCTTGGGATTCTTTGGGGCCAGAATGGCAGTTCCTTCCAACCAACTCAAGAAAACGTATTTATGCAAATTAGGAATCATATATATTGGAAGGTTAGCATTCGCGAGGATCACTAAGTGGAGAAGTAATGGTAGAAGTGTAAGCTAAGTGAAGTGAGATAAAGTCTAGAAGAGGAGTATTAATTCTGGGTTGGCCTAGTTAAATCAAAGGTTGGTGTAGTTAAATCAAAAGTGGGTCCGAGACCATCGGAGCATTACCTAAGCCAGAGCCAGCCAGATTAACGGTTGAATTGACGTTTTACGGACCGTAGCTGTGTGACGTCTCTCGCGTCTTTCTGTTAACATAACTCCTATGTTCTTTGACGGCCACGATTAATGGCAAAACTTTTCCAACCCAATACCAAGAAGATAAACAAAGATATTATGCAAATGAGATTTACTATAAAAGGATAGAAGCTTTGATGATAGGATATAGCGTGGCAAGCCTAGATATAGCGCGGCAGGCTCAGAGGTAGTATTGTGGAAGCATTCTGATCGATAGCGTGACAAAGCTTAGTGTGAAATCTTGCAGATCAAGAATTAGCGGTCCGATAGTTTTAGAAGGAATAGAAATCCTATATAAAGAAGTTGGAATCTTCATATATAAAGCGAAAGATATATATCTCTTTAGGTAAAGGAAGGAAATCTGCAAAAAGGTAATATTGGATATAAGTAATTAGATGAATAGGATTATTAATGATAATTGGGATAAAGGATCTAGTTGCGTGATCTGACTTGAATACGTGATTTAATTTGGGCTTGACTCTCACTTTAATTAAAATTGTCAAATTAGAATTTAAGTAATATAAGTTAATCTTAATAAAAGTTGTATTAAGAATTATTATGTCTCATCATTTTGATAATCCCACACCTCTAGCTTACGCGGAACCGGCACGACATGGTCATCACAGGATGGCTATGTCGCAGCTGTTTACCCAGGAAATAGCGGTAAGCTAGTTAATCTAAACTATAAGGATAGTGTGGATACTATTAAGTTAGGAATTAATATAAAAATATAGATTCAGTTGTTAATTGCGCTAATTATCAGTAATACGTGTTGCGCCTACTCACTCTTGATCAATATCCTCCTAGACTAGTATTGTTGTTTTGTATTATATATAAATTTAGATAAGAATAAACTAATTTTATTATGACTGAGTTTAGTGGTGCATCCTTTATTCCTGCAGACGTAGGTCACGTGAATAGCCGAGAAAGGGTATCTCCAACTGAGGGGAAACCACAATGCTACTGATTTTTCGCACTGACTTTGTTGGTTTTTTATGCTGTTTACTTTGTTTTTATTCGATTTTTGCACCGAAGCTATACTTTGTAGTGGCAATAAAAAATCAACAGATTTCATAAAAGAAATTAAATTATACTTATTTGAAATTATTTTATATATATATTTTAACTGCATCCTTAAGTTTTCGAACCAATTACCGCTATACACATAAAAAAGGAACTTTTATTTTTTTCATGGTTAATCACGTACAATTAATGTTAGAAATTTAATTGCAGACGAAAGACTACTATGCAAAAACTAATATGCAATAAAAGTGAGCATTTCTTTCTTTAATTGTTAAAATGTAACTTTACCCTTTGTCCTTCCTATAAATAGCAAATAATTATTTTTTTCCTCCACTCTTTTCCTTATTGTTTTGCAATTAACCGTAATGAAAGACATTTCCTTCCCGAATCCATTTTAATATTCATGAATCTATTTTGTTCGTCTTAATAAGGCTTGCGATTTTCATTTCTTACAAATAAAACAATTTACATTTCAATGGATTCTTTTTTTTTTTTTTTTTGATAAATAATGTTTTGTATAAGATTTATTTTTTCGTAATTCATTTCTTAAGTGCCAGTATAAAAATAGTTAATGTATTCAATTAATCATTTTAGAAAATTAAAATATACAAACTTTAAGATGAGTTCGCGAATCTCATAAATAAAGTAATTGCTAAGTAAGCTAATAAAATATAATTAATGATGTTTAGGATATTTTAAATTCTTAATAAATATAAAGTGGTAGTTAAATCAACTTTTGATGGAGAGGTGGATACTATCTGGATTTCCTAACGTTCGGAGTACTTTTTAACACAATAGCATATTTAAACATTATAAATGCTTTTTAGGACTAAATACCAACAATAATACTATTTAACTAGCAATATTTAAAATAAATTACCTAAATTTTACAAAAATCCCAATTACATGTGAAATTTTAGCAACATTTTTGAAAAACTTCAAAGCAGTTAGAGAAAAAAGTAATTATCATATATTAGTAAGAGTATTACTAATACAACATAGATGCATTTATTTAGAATATGTACTAAAATTTAAATGTTTTATTAAAATTTTAAAATTATACAGCTGATGGAGTAAACATTATAAGAAATGTGACATTCTTTATGAGATCATTATTTAAATAACAAATCATAAATCAAAAAGTATTCATACAATAAGAAATATTTTAATACATTCTCTAGAAAATAACATAAATATTAGGTTCAAAAAATTTGATAGAAATACATTTGTAACACATTTTGAGTTATCAGATTCGCCAAGATAGATTTTAAGCAATTTAAATACCTAATTCTGGTAGATCAAAGACCCACTTCCGATTTTTCTAACTTTATAAAATTGATTGTAACTTGGCCTCTAGGTAGTGTAAAAACAAAATAAAGGATGTTTTGTAAAGTCAAAAGAGAGCTCTATTCAATAAAATAAAAAACAAAAATCTGTCTTGATCGAATTCGGTAATTTTCAACGTGTTTGGATACCAAAATAGTTGATGATTCTTGAAGATATATTTGCCAAGATATATTTAATTCTTTTTTTATCTATCAAGCGGCAATACAAGCCATTAGCTCATCACGTCTTCCATTATCCCGTAAATTGCCTAATGTAGGCATTATCTTTGGGAGCTAGCCTTAAAAAGGAAGCGTGTGGTTTTCCAGTGAATTCCTGGCAATAGTGGCAGTTAGGGGAATAAGCAGTCTGATTTCCTTGAAAAAAGGGCTCGCAGCTATACCAATCAACTCTTTCAGCTTCGTGTTGTTCTAATATATCAAGCTGTATATCAAATATATGATAGAAAAAGATGCTAAGGGGGCATGGTACGATTTACCCAAAAAAATTTTAATTTAAGGAATTTCAAAATTTTTTGGATGCCTCCTATGTGTTTATACTATGTAAAACAGATTTTGGGCTCAAATTTCATAAAAAGCTAGCCATTTAATTTTTTATGGAAAAAACCTAAATTTGTGAATAGATTTTAAAATACTACTCCTCCTACAAAAATTTACTTACATGCGTGAAATTCAAATTACAAGTACGTAAAACTATGTATAACAACGGATGGTATGGATTTTGCGATAATATGATTGGTATTCGTACAATGCTTCTTTTTATGAATGCTTATTGAAAACTCCTTAAAAAAATGTATAAATTCTGAGTTCAATTATTTTTTAAAAAATAAGGTATTGCTTTATTCAAAAATGCATACTAACTTTTGTTACATGTACTATTAGCAATAAAAAAAAATTCAAAGCGTTAGGCACAATAGAAAATAAGCCTTAGCATTTTAAATGAAGACAAACTAGTTATTTTATCTTTCTGAGATAAGTAAGTTTAAAATTTTGATTTGCCATACGGATGTGAATAAAAACGAACGTAAAAGCTATCATAATTCTGCTTTTTTTAAGTTTAGAGCTTTCAAATTTTGTGAGGTTGTAGAAAAGTATATAAAAATTAATTTAAGCTAAAAAATTAGATTTGATATTTTGACTGATTTTTGTCATTTGAATCGTACTGTGTCCCCTTAAATCCCAAATTTGTGGTAGGACAAAACTAAAATGCTGAAAAATGGAAGATCTGCAGGCCCTTCATTCCCAGCAGTCCTCGTTGGGAAGCAGATACTCAGTTCCGGCTTCTGACTTAATATGACTGCTTGGCGCAGCATTCTATTGTATTGTTTTTTAGTCCTAGATATACAATCCATGCGATTCTGCAGATGAAATGAATAGGGACCACCTTTATTATTGGGCGGCACTCTATGTCGATTTGAAAAAGGCGCACTATTGGCGAGAAAGAGAACTTTTAAAGCAATGACTTCGGTCAATTCTTTTTTTTTAATCTAAGTTTTTAACTGTCTATGGGCTTTTACCACCTTTGTATTTTTTATTCTATATCCCCTTTGCCATGAAAATAAAAAAAGTTAAAATCCGTATGTACGAAGCACTTGAATACTCACAAATAGGATTACAAATAATAGTTATGCAGATGGTCTTAATATACATTTTGTGTAAAATATTTTTGATTAGTTAATAAACTCATGATATTCATAAGTCAGAATTTAATTAATGTTACATAAATTTTTTTTGAAAATGTAATCTATAATATCGTTTTAAAAACATTCTTTCAAGTGTTTGACATTTTCTATTTAATAGTGAAACTATTTCATTATGTTTATGTAAAAAAACATTTAAAGCTACAACTCTAATAGTCAACTATTTTAACACCCTCAAATCATGATCGAAAATGATAAACTTTGTGTTCCATACGTATCACCTCAAAGTGAAATGCAGACACTTCCAAGTGTTAAAGTAAAACAGAAATTTTAAGGCATGCTTCTAAAAAATATCCTTGATAAATTTACTGAAATGATACATTAGGAAAGATCATACGTCATGTTAACATTGCTAATAAAAACTTTAATTTCTATCTATCGGGGTAACTTTAGCCACCCAGCCAGTATGGTGGATATGACCCTCGGCCTGTAACCGAATGGGTTCGAATCCCGAGTAAGGCATGGTTGTATCTTCTTCGGGAAAGAAGTCAGACTTTTGCATGCAATGGATTCCCGTCTCGAAAGGAAAGTAACGCATCCCTTCTGTTATATGCTGGGATCATAATTTGTAATAAATGTCTATATATTCTTCTGTTTGTATTGTATGTTCCTGTTCTTCCACTTGTATTTCATAAGTATCCCAGTATAAAAACACACGACAACAACACCATCTCTATCTTTAGGGGAAAAATGACTTTATTAGATAAATATACTCCTTATATATAAAAAAATAATCTGAAATTTTGCATGTTTTCAAAAAATGCGAAATGAATATCAAACTCTTGGATTCAAAATATTATTGACATGCCAATAATATTTTGACTATACCTAACTCCAGAAAGTGAATTGCCTTTGGTTGGATATAGAAAAAGATCTATTACTAATAAGTAATATCAAATTATTTAAAGCATTTTATAGGTTAATCCGATGATTTTAGAATCAGTTCTGATTAGGGGTTTGCAATACCGGGATACCGAATACCGATATTTTGAGTCATTTGTACAATTTTGTAATACCGGTATTCACAAGTTTAAATGCCGGTTTTTCGGTATTTACTAGAAATTTTTTAAATTGTCTCCACAATATGTTCAGTGATTGCCAGCCTAGCAAAACAGTATACGTTTTTGTTTTTGTGTCTCCCTAACGGCGAAATTAATTAAACTGCGAATATAAAGTTGCATCGTACAATCAAGAGAAGTGATAAAATATGTGAATTATCCAAGGAGGGGCCGCGCGCAAAACAATTCTGTTACAGCTCAGAGCAATACTGCACATGCGCAAGATTCGTAGTCTGATATTTGTATCTTTAAAAACAAGGTTGTAGTGAAGAAAATGCGTAATATTTCGATACTTTTTTAATTGGGTAGTTTGTTATTCACATTGTATTTGCATATCATACTTGTGTATTTACGTATCATCAGGATTTTATAAATGAAAATGAAAAATAAGAAAAGAGACTAATTCAAATTTGATCAAGTTTATAGTAAATTTTCTTAAAATTTGTTACCCACAAACCCCCTTATCCACATTCGGAAGAATTCGGTACAGTTATCGAAGATGATGATGAAATTAATGTTGATTCTGAAAAGGAATTGTCTCTTGAACAAAAATTAGAATTATAGCGATAGCTAAAAAAATTTCAACAAATCAAAATACAATACAGAAATCAGTTATATCCAAAACCATCCGACGAGAAATCGATTCATTTGAAGATGAGAGATTTAGAGGTAAATACTTGGAAAAAGTATATCTCGTATTGCTAACAGTACCACCAACTAGCGTAGATGTCGAAAGAGCGTTTTCGATAGCTGATAATTATTGCACATAATTACGTTCCAGGCTTAATGAGAGTACAATTATATATAATGCATTATGTTTTTTAAGATCACATTTCAAATATTTGTAATAGTACCACAGACTGAATAGTGATATTCACACTTTTTGGTGATTTAAATAAATAAGATGTTCCTTTACTTTTTTGTGATTCTTTATATACTGTTATAATTTAAAAATTACAAATTAATTTTTTGTGATATTTACACTCACTAATAAAACTGGCAAATAAAACAACGAAACACCTGTATTTTCTTTCTTTTCCTAAAACGTCTACTACCGGTATTAAAACCGGTATGCCGGTATTAAAATCTAAAAAATACCGAATACCGGTATTGAACGTTTGGTACGATATTGCAATCCCTAGTTCTGATATAAAAATTCAGTTTCAATTATGTCTCTTAGTTTGCCATCGTGTTCCAACATTTCTCGGAGAATATTTTCCAGCAATTGTGAAACATTTAAATACCTTAACTTATTGTAGCCTCATTTTTTGTGACCACAGGCGCAATAATTTCGACTACTACAGCCAAAGATGTTTCACAATGAAGGTTTGCTTGCAAGGAAACCGACTGGATTTGTACCACTAAACCGAACATATAGAAAATGTTTGATTAACTCAAGCTAGAGAAGATTCTTATTGAATAAAGTTTGAATATTTTTCCAGTTGAGTATCTAGATTCCCCTTAGAAAATTACTCTCGGCGTGTTCTTATATGGAGAGACAGCAAGAAACGTCACCGTGAATACAACATTGGTGAAAGAGGCTCTTACAATGAAAGTCATGACCATGGTAGCCGTGTAGTCACGGCCAGCATTGTCGGGCATTGTTGAAATCTAATACCACTGAAGACCCGCCGTAAGAAGGAGCTGCTACACGTTAAATCTCTTGAAGTTAAAAGTCATTCCGCTGGCTTGTTGTTCAAGTAAGGAGAAAGGGTGCCAGTTCAAATATCATCTTCATCATTTGACTGCGAAGTTTGTCATCAATAGCCCTAGTGTTTTTTTTTTTCGGATTTCGACGTGTATTAAAATCAAATCAAATACATTAGAGGAAAACTGTAGGGACCGGAATCTTTGAATCTTGACACAGAATTCCAGGCTTGTTGGCATTAGATAGATACACTATGAATTGTAAAAGATTTCGTGACGGAACTCTTGAAATCCTATTCTGGTATTGTTTAGTTTAGTTTTATATATTCTAATGAACAATAATTTTACTAGCCCCATAAATTTCTGTTATGCCTATAGATATATATATCTTCATTATCATTGCAATATGCTAATGGAATGTCCATCTTGATCTCTTGATCTAAATCCAAGAACTATCCTTAGATGTATCTTGGCAGCGCATTTGTAGCACTATATCTATGAGCAGCACTTAATCTGTTCATATGAGCTAAGCCATTGTTCTTCACAACTGACACATGTACCCAATAACTATCATATTAAGAAAAACTTGATGCATTATTGATTCGCGAGGACGTATTCCTAGTTAAACCCAATTTTTGTAATTTATGAAATTTATTTTATTTATTAAAAATATTGATATAATCAAATTATATAGTTTTTTTGCCAAACAATGTTTTTTATTTGCTATCGTTATTTCATACATAAATCATTAAGATCAGTAAAATGTATACAAAACTAAATAAATGAATATACAAAACATGTATAGTTTAATCTTCTACACATTTCTTATTCAGTTTCAAAATTTATTTCTCGAAAGCCCCTTCTGCCTTAACTTTTGAGGATTTGCGTATAAAGAGAGGCTATTATTTTAAACTCATTCACTTTCTATCATATATATCTTCCAATACAAAGTGTCTGTATTCAGTATAAATATTCTTAAGAAATCATGTATGTTCCTTATTTTTGTATATTTCGAAGAAATAATTAATTAAAATCTATCCAATACGAAGAAAAAGGAAAAGGCTAAAAAAAAAAATGAACTGAAAGTTAATCAATAAAATAATCTGATTTATTGCTCATCATTTCTATTTGAAACTCTGTTCTGTGGATCAGCTCCCAACTACGCGTCTCATATGACCCATAAAATTAATTACAGCACAGAAATTCGAGATCATTAGCTCTGATAATTTTGAAATCTAAGGATGAGAATCATCTTCAGATATAAATAACCTATCGGTTACTTGAAATTTTCTATCTTCCTAGGCAAAAGTATGTGCAATGCTATTGCAATGTCTCGCTTGATTTTATATTTACATAGAATAGAACTTTTTTTTAAGCTGAAGTAATTGCTACCATGAAAAGTTCATAAAGTTCTAATTTTTTTTTGCATAACGATTTTATTTGTAGGTGCTGGAAAATCAGTCACGTTGTCGTTTCTTTTACTATTATATCTTATTTAAATTTGCAAATATAGTGACAAATAAAGGAATTAAATTAGAAGTAGAGCAATATTATATAAACATTACAATGAAGTATTGCTGCAATAAAACAAGTAAAGCTTTTAAAGGGAAAAAAATTAAAAAGTTAAAGAAACGTTAGTTAAAAGAGATAAGTCTACTTCTAAGTTTCAATAATATACTAACATTTTTTTCCCGTCTCGACTGATTATTACACAAATTGAATTACGTTTTAACATTTTATGACTGTAAAATATCACAAACTATAAAATTTTTAGTGAATTTCTTCAAAAAATTCAGATTACACTTACACATCCTTTTGTTTTGTTTTTTTGGAAGTTCTAAATGTACAATTTGCATAAATAATACATATTGTTACGAATTTTGCTTAATTAATACTTTAAATAATTACAATAAAGTGTATATATTTGTGTAAATAATTTATATGTTAATGGTTAATACATTAATATTACTTTCTGTTATATTTATTTTATGATAAAGTTGTAATATTCGCAAGCAACGCCGTTCCTTTCACTATGATGGTATTTCATAGAAATACCATCATATACCATTCATATTGACGATACAGCCAAGTTGGCAACATTTGGTGACTAGATATCATATGAATGCTTCTGGAAATTTTTGGAGAAATCTATTAACATCGTAATCTATGACGTATGTGGACTTTTCTAGAAAGATCTGGAAGGAATCCACGCCTGCTAAAAATAGCAGTTGCAGTCTCTAACTGAAACTGATTCAATATTACTTTGGCTGTTGAAGAGTTCACAAACGAGTAGTTACTTGCGAATTAACTTTCCGTATTTGTACTTTTAGTTATTGATAGTTGTGTCTGAGCAATGTAGAACGTGTAGAAACCTTTTGAGACTTATTGTGCGAATTTTATGGCTGTATCCAGTAGTTTAAGGATTGTTTTTCGACAATAAATTTTCATTACTATTAATGAACTATCTTACTTTTTTAAACTTTCCACGATCCCCTATCTATGCAACAATATTATGAGCATTTATAAATAATAATTGAGTATGACAGAGTATTATTTATTTTAAATAAATTAATTTTAAAAGTATTGCTTAGTTATTAAAAACTTCATTACAATAATATAGAATTGGTTTTTTATTGGTTATTAGAAACACCTCAAGAACTACTAATGAAGGATTCTATAATATTGAGCCACGATTAATTATATTAGGGAAAATTACTTTTCCTCCCCACTTTACATGTTCCTATACCACACCAACGTGAAGACTTTGGGCCTCAAAATATTTAACCCGAGAGTGGTCGCGCAGGAAACAGAGTCACTTTAATCCTGAATCTTTAATTCTGGGAAAACTGTTTATTTGTTACCAATAGCTTCAATGACCTTTTGAGTATCCTCCTATACAACAGTCCTCATGGGAACTAAAATATGTTTTTCCCATATTTCCCTCTTGTTGGGGGATGGCATATATATATATATATAGTCGTACCTCTATATTAAGAAGTCTTTAAAACCCGGAAAAAAGTTCGTTATACGAAAAATTCGTTATATAGAGTTTCATTTTTTAATATACTTCATAAACTACATAAAACAAATTTTATATTCATAAACGCTATATATATTAAAAAAAGTAATTATTCACACCTTTTTTTAAATTAATATATATTTGTTTTATATATCTTACCCATTAAAAAAGAAAAAAAAAAAAAGAAAAACTGCAAGGAAAACAAGAAAAAAGAATGTCGAAGAATTCACTGTATTTTCAATATTAAGAAAATACTTCTATATACTAAATTTAATGAATTTTATACTAAAATTATAAGGAATTTTAAGGACATTTTATAATTTGAAGCATACAAGTAATATTTAAAATACATAATTTTATAATTAGAACACGAGGACTGAACAACTCCACGGGGTGAAAGAGGATATCGAAGATGCTTCTAGTGAACTGGGCAAAGTGGTTTAAAGGTTGCACTTCGTGGATGAAACGTCCAGAACTCTATTGCTCTCGGCGAGTGAGGATCTAATAAAACCATTTCAGGATTTATGACCACTATAAAATGTGTTTAAGAGAGAATAACTTGAAATTTGTTCAGATATACTTTAAAAAGGGGGAGAACAAAAATTGAATCCCAAAAGAATATTATATATATATATTTGCAGTTATAAAGTACTTGGTGTGACAGAGTTCTCTGCGCGACCACGTTTGTTCCAAAATATTTCCTATGAACAGACTACATTTTTCCCTTGTGAACGACTTAGTGATTTTTATTGTTGTGTTGTATGAATCATAATGGTTTATAAATGTAAACGAATGTAAAAAAAGAATTGGGCGTATGCGATCTCTGTCGGATGTTGAAATAGATATGGCAAGGGAAGAACTTGATGAAACAAAGGTTATTAATCATGATGGTGATAGTATATTTGAGAAAATCGATGAACATGAAATATTTGAGTTAAAAGGAAAATTTTTAAATGCTACCTAAAAAACTCCATGAAGGGAGAAATGAAGCCACAAGTGAATCATAAGAAACTCTGCGCCTCATCAGAAAGACACAAAAGTACAATAAATTGAACAAAATATGGCAGTGTTTCCCTCAAATACCATTCCTGTAACGTTAGCTGAAAGTGTGTCTATTATTATTGTACTTAATTAAAGTTGAGCACATTTAAAACATTTTAGTTCAGTTTAATTGGATTATTTTTTCTCAAATTATCAAAGAAAAATCTAAAAGACCTTAAAAGTAGGAAACTATACTTTCTCTTATTAAAATTATTCACTGGAATTACGATTTATATCGGATACAATAAAAATAATTATAAAAAAAAAAGGATTGAGATGATCCCGCCATCCCGAGTGGCCACTAGCATTAGTATCGAGTGCGGGACTTTTTCCGGTTTAACATGATTACACACACAATATTCTTGAATGGAGTGTAGGCATTGCATCAAGACTCTTTTTTTAATGGGGCTGCGTATTGGTATCATTTACCTTTGCAGACCTAGTTTATTCTCTAGGAGCTGCAATTATTTTTTAAGTGTGGCACCATATAGGCGATACCAATTGTCGCAAGTAATTTTGATACCTAGTTCCCGACCCAGAGGGAAGCCCGTGAGCTCTGACGATGCGAAATTAGAAATTTTAATTTGGTCGAGAGCACCTAACCAAACGGGCCCTTCAAGGGTTTTTTTACATTCCGCATAATCATACGACATGGCCGCTGTCGATTTTCTGCATCATGAATATCCACTGACTTATGCCAGGGTAGACCCCGTAACCTTGGGTGAAAAATACCAGGTAAAATCAACTACGTCACAAATCCGCAATGCAACTGCAACAACCCCGTCTTCTAGCTCACCATTCAATGATTCGTCTATTAAAAGGTTGAAAGTAGTCAAGGATGCAAACCAATATTGTCATAATTAAATGGTTATATTCATGCATAAATTTCTGCAATACTAAAAAATTTTTAGTATTCAATTATTTTAATAATATTAAGTATATTTTACAGCATAAAAAATGATAATACTTTTTTAATTCATAACGCTTTCATTAAAATATGCATGTGTTCGGTCGTGTGTTATATAGTTTGAAGAGTTCGTTACTTGAAGAGTTACGACTTCAGTAACCACAAACTATACATTTATAGTCTAACTCTCATATCCAGTAATGAGAATGTTTTCCCCTGTCTTCTTCATAGAAAATTAGCATCCAACATTTGCCTAGTGTTTTCCCCTTTTTACAAATTTTATTTATAGGCTTCATTATTTCTGAAAAAAAATGATTAAATTAATTATACAATGAATAGCTAATGCCAGTGTCTAATATGTGATTTTATTTTGCTTTTTTCATTTATAAATATTTAATAAAGTACATAATTCATATGAATTAATATGTTGCGGATATTTTTCTAAGGTACACATGGTTTTCTTTAAGAAAATATCCAACTTTCGCCCACCCGAAAAGAAATGACTTTAATTAGTAAAAACGTATTCACAATGTATAACAATGCAGAAAATAAAAATAAATTTTTCCCGCACCAATTTAGCAAATTTCTCTCCTTTGCTAAAAATATAAGTAAATTAAAAGTAATTTTTCACCTTTTGTAAAGGTTGTTCTTTCCTTTCCAGCTTGATTATTTCATTTACCTGTGTATAATACGATTTTCTTCTTTACCCGTCAATTTATATAGTTGTTTAATATACATTTGTTAGACTTTTCTTAATTAATGTGAACGTATGTTAACATAAATTAATTTTTTTTATAAAAAGTAATATACTTAAAAAATATTTTTTGAGAAATTACTTAGAATTAAGTTATTTAATTTATTTTCAACAAGGGAAGAGGTTACCCCCTGAACGCCTAATGCAGACCAAGCACCATTTTACAAATTATACCTATGTTCATACTCATTGTACAAATTGTAATTTACATGTATTTTATGTATTTCTATTTATTTGTTTTTGACGCTCCTCTCCAGTCAAACTCATCACTGAAGCTGCATCGTTCAACTCTTCACTGGTTAAGTCTTCAGAATTTGAAAAACCTATAAATCTTGCAGATTCCTGGGAAGTTGAGTATTTAGTTCCGTTGATTATTAGTAAGTCTTCGTATACGACCCCACCTTTCTTCTCATACAAAGATTCTATTCCAGGCAATCATTGCGACATATTTCTGCGAGAGTTTGCCATAATGTACTTACGCAACTGTATTGGCTTTTTTTTTCAAACGAAGCAAACGGTTGCTAAACCAGCGCTTACGACACATGCGAAATCGTGGTTACCAACTTAACAAGTTATCTTGAACGTATGTAATGAATGTAATGTAATGATATAGTATGTAATGTAACGATAGTATGTAATGAATTTATAACAGCATCATGAATTTTTTTTATATATAAAGAGAGAAAGAATTTGTTTTACATTGGCCCAAGTATTATTATTTATTTATTTATTTTATTGTTTATATTTACATTTATTTTGTTTGAACATGATTCGTATTTATACAATGCCAATTCGGTTTTGCACAGGAAAACTATTCTAAAACTGTTCAAAGAAAGGAATTATTTGTTCGTCAAGAAATATATATAAAGGAACACAAAAACCGTAATACATTAATAAAGTCTACAGGATATGTATTAATAACTGGTGCTGTATTGGTTCTGCTAGATATAAAAAACTACCAACACTTTTAATACGACATTTAATCTTGTTTCACACAAAAACGTTCCTTTAATTTATTTGACAATACCTGAGTACAAAAAAGCTATTTTTGGTTACCAAACTTCATTTTTTTTTTTTTAATTTCGATTTCGCTGACTTGATACAGCGCAGTAATAAAGAGAATATATTACATTCATTTCTATTTCCTAGACGTTAGCTGTTACAATGTGAAAATTTTAGAGTAATACATTCTTTCAGATATTTTCCCAAATAATTGCACGTGGTAGAAAACTGCAGAGCAATAATTATTTTCGAGACTAGGACAATTTCATCCTTGACTTTCATCCAAATAATTTGTTTAATAACTACTCGGATTTTCCGACCAAGATAAAAATCTTCTGGAATTTCGATATAAAATTTCTAATTTGTGCTTCCACAAAAGCATACCACTCTCTCTTGTAATTCTCCCCCCCCCCTTGCAAATATTAGTGAAGTGAATTATGACACGTCAGGAGTTTGTTGTGAGTCAAGATTCAAAAATCATACTCTTAATCACTTAGGTAATCGGCACTCTGTCTCTTAGCGTTATTTAGCTGTGATTAACTCCATTCTTTAATATATATTGAGCACAAGGTATGAAGGTTCAATCTTGAACTTTTTCCAGTTAACTTAAAACATTTTAGATTTTGTTGTGTAATGCAAAAAATTTTTGTTCAATTTTACTCTTAGTGCCTATGATGCAGAAAATATAAGGGTTGTCCAAATGAAAAGTGGACAAGTTCAATAAAAAGAATGATTTTATTGGAAATCAAAAGAAATCGCTTAGAGGATTGTAAAACAGGTCCCATACTTTCGGCAGCAAGTATACTTCTTCACTCTAGAAAGAAAGGGGTTGGTTCCTGGAGAAGTCCTGCACAGCTTCCTCCACTTTATCGTCCAAATACAAACGTAATACTGTCTTAAGAGGGGTCAAATCCGGACTGTACGATTGGTGTTTTAACATTTCCCAATAGATTTTTTTAAAGTTTAACAGAAGATATTTGGGTGAACATTATCATGAGGTCTGTGTGATATCGTTAGCTGCCCTTCTCGAAAACTTTTACACCAACTGCTCCAAGACGTTCAAATTAAACAATACTTGCCATAGACTGCCGTTTTCCGTCGATAGATGTCCACATTAAACTCGCCTCATACAATCAAAAACCGTACTACCCCGCGCATCCGTATATGAAAAAAATTTTCGATTACTTTTCTCTACCACTAACAGGTTTCACTGTTAAACATCCTATTCGGTGTATACTTCCTGACATCCTTCGTCTTCCTGTTAAGGTGACTTTGCTATTATTGCATTCATTCAGATGCAATCGCATATGTCCAATTATCATTTGGGCAACCTTATATAGGTACAAAATGGGGAGTGTAGAAAACGACTTAAACTAAAAGGACAGATTGGACAAGAAATTAACCGAATTTAATTTGGAAGTTGGAGAGATTTTGCAAGTATGGATACCAGACGTTTATTTCAATAACTCTAAATATAAACTTATATTTTTCCCCATTTTTTCTATTAATATTTGTTTGAAGTTTTTATATAAACTACACACACTACGTTGAAAACATAGAGATTAAATGTTATATAAACAGTTATTTCCCTTTTAAAATTCATAAAATTATATATATTTTAAAAATTGTTTTTGTGACATTGATTTAAGTTCAGGAATTATTCATGAAAAAAGGCCGCAGAGTTGTAAATTTTTAAAATAAAGGAGTCTATTAACTATTTATTTCATTGTTTTTAATTATTTATCCAAATAAATGCCAAGATTTTTTTTTAAAAAAAAATGGATATTTTTTTATACAAACTATTAAAATTGTAAGTATCTTACATTCCTGATTTTTAAAAATAAATATTTACTTAAAATGTATACTCCACATTTAAAGCAATTACCTAGAGGAGATTTCGTAATGCATCAATTTAAAGTTGAAAAAAGTTATTAAAAAATGTTTTATAATCCAGAAAAATTAATTTTGTCTTTAAAATAGAAAAGTAATATTTTTTTTTTCATGGTGAAAATTTTTAAAAGCCCATGTTGTTGAGAATCATTCAAGCAATGGTATTTTAATGGCTTTTAAAATCCTCCAGGTGTATAA
>BMAV01015574.1:0-38748 GCA_019973955.1 Trichonephila inaurata madagascariensis | reverse complement strand
TTTTTTTTTATAAATATGTCTGAAATTCTACTACAAATATCCCTTTTTTAAAATAAAATACCAGCTTTATTATCTAATTATTTTGTTAATTAATTTCGAATAAATAATTTGTAATTCAAAAGTACTTATCAGATAGGAGATGAAGGATCTATTGCAGATTCATATCCCTGTGACATGAAGAAACGTGATTTGTAATTCAATGATTTTTTATTGTTGTATTAATTACTCTACTCTTAATAATGCACCATATTTGCTATATTTACACTTTTAAACTCTTGACAATATTATTTCATCATTTCACTGAAACAGGCTAGGGATTTGTTCAAATCACTTACTTTCCTGAGGGAAATCATCTTCCAGAGTTTTATTTTAACATCTTGCGGGACTTGATAATCTCCCTTAGGGGGATTTGATGAAATCTCTAATTTAAGTAATCATCTCTAATTAAATTAGGTATTTCATCATTTCCCTGTGGCATATAAATCCATACAAACTATTTTTAGGGGACACTGTAGACAAAAGAAAATAATAATTTTTAAAAAAAAGTGTTTAATAAAATCTTAGTTAACACAAATACAAAATAGCAAACCGAAATTATTTTCAAGTAGAATATTTCATAAAATCTGCACGATAGTCTGCAGGCTCAATGATTTTCTTTTTCTATCGCAATATTTCCTCGTAACATACTAATAATACTTTTATTTCTTGTTTTGTTGAAAAAAATACACTTTTCGTTGAAAACTATGTTTTATAAAATTTATAACCCTTTTTCAATTAAATAGCGACCTTCTACCAAATTCCTAACTGTCATTCGATCTTCTGAATGAACTGGTATAAAAGATCAAGTTTTTCAATGTCTTGCTCTTGCTGATGCATTTCTATGAGATCATCAATTAATTAATTTAGATTGTGGAAAGCCAACAATTCTTGACCATCAACACTATATAGCTCTAAATTTATTTGCCTGGCAAAATCGACGGCGTCTTCAATTACACTATCAATTTCATCAGGCTCTGGCACTGTCCAAATTTCAATGATGAAAAGAAAAAGACGAATTGACGAAATTTGAAGTCGAGGTATTACTCTACATAAAAAGTTACATCATTTTTTGAATTGATATCTACGAACGTACGTGTATAGTAAAATGCCATAGATAAGTATTTCTCATTTCATATTAAATTAATAAAATCTTCAATTATTGTTAATTAATTAAAGACCAATTTGAATTTAGAAGGAATCTCTATGTAATTAAAGTTGAATGGCTTATAAGAAGTACGAAAGATAAGACCATAACCCACATGTTTGGTATGTACTTTTATGTTGGTTTGTGTTATTAATATTTAATCTATAATAAATTTATGTAACAATTTTTTCATTTTCAAAAATCTAATTTTGTTATGAAACGGTACGAAAAAGTATTACTAAATTTTATTTCAACATTCCTTTCTAAGTTTTTATAAAATATTTTAATTTATGACACTGTTTAAATTATAAAAAACGTTTTCAATTGAACTACACCTTTGAAATCTCATTAAAATATATATGAATATATATTAAAATATTCCTTGAATAAACTATTAATTCTATTCTGCTTAGGATAAACTTACTTTTTGTTGCTTGGTTCTTGCAGATTATTCCAAAAAAGCAAACTGCTTAAAATGAAAGGAGTAACTTTTCATGTTATACTGATAATTCTATCTCAAACTAAACTATTTGAAAAGATAAACTTTCAACCATGTTTCCTTTGAATAGAGAAACTATTTAAGTTAATTTTAAATTTAAAATAACTTAAGTAGTTTAAAAAATTAATTAAATTTGCATTAAATTTATGCTAACTGAATTTGCCATTTTATTAAGCTATTTATAGGTCTTTAGAACGTCATTGGGCAAACATTTCATATGGAAAACATGGTGAATATTTATTGAAAGGGGAGATAAATGTTACTTGTATGCTTAATGAACGTCAATGTGTTTTACAAATAAACTTAAATCCATTACATCATCATCAAAATAAAAACTTTTCTCTTTAATAATTCTCACAGTCTCTTCTTTAAATGCATATTTCCCTAATTGCTAATAACTCATTTTTATTAATTTTGTCCTAATATGATTTTCAAATGAAATTCAGTACTTTTGTTGTGACCACGGTATCCTAGCGGTTATTGTCACGAGCTCGTGAGTGGCATGTCGTCACCGAAGTCTCGCTCTGTAGAAGGGTCTAATGCATGATACTTCTGGGGAGTTTAAAGTCCTCCCGATGACATGTCCGAGTAATCTGGAGACGGGGTGCCATTTCAGACTTCGTCCTCGTCACTTGATCTAAGGCCAGGGGTACTCAACATTTTTTCCTGCCGGGCCGCATACATATTGCAGATATTTCACGCGGGCCGCATACATATGGCAAATACTTCACGGGGGCCGCAACATGAGGATTGATGGGGCGGGGGGCCCAATAATATAAGATCAAGGAAATATTGGACTATAGTAAAAAAAGCATAAAAAACAATAATGTTTTTTTTACATTCGAGTTATAAGAAGTTCTTATGCACCCAACATAATTGTTTTTCTTCTAATACTGATATAACTGAAGAGAATTATATTAGTAAATTATTTCATTTTCATGCTGCTTTAACTCGAATACAAATCATAACCACATTAATATCTATTAATTCATTTGCTTGGAGTGGTAAAATGACAAGCAATATTATATTTTTTTAAGTGTACCACTTTCGCGACAAATCAGGCAAGATATCGATCCATGTTTGTTTTTCACTATAAAATAGTCAACATCAAAATCGCTATCGTTTCTTAGAATATTTTTCGCTTGGAAGACATGAAGGATAATTAAAACTCAGTTTCAGCCATAAAATGGTCACTGCTCAGGCTGTGAGTTCACTATAGTGAAAAGATTCTCGTTACTCCATTGTTATTTGCTATTACTAACTGTTACAGTCACACATAGAAAAAAATATCTTACAGATCATACCCTTAAGACATCGACAGCAAAAATTATAGATTTGCTTGATTGATAGAATTTCCCGCTAAAATTTTAATAAAATATTCTTAAATAATGAAATTTTTAAGTAGAAGGGGGACTGACTGGGCCACTCAGAAAGGTCCGCAGTGCTCATATCGCTGATCTAGGCTAAAAATTACGTGGTCCAACAGCCCTGGTGTTACAATACAGTGTGATGTTAACCCGGGATTACTCATGCCTGTTTTTGCCCCACCATTGGTCGTGGGGTGTTGAGAACACCCCAAACTTTTAACGCATTTATTTAATAATGAAACAAAATCTGAAGTCAATTATGATACATATTCATAAAATACAAGATGTGATTTGAGTTATGCTTATAAAATTACTAAATTTATTGCATACTAATGAGACTAATATGGATATAAACTAAACCTATAACATTTTCATTTCAAGATGCATAATTTTATATTTTTCATAAAGTAAAGGTAAAACATATATACCAGTAATGAACTTACTTTATAATTAATGATAATGATAGTAGAAAGAAAAAATATTTTAATCAATTTCCAAACATTCAAAGCCGACTGAAAAACTGTTCTCTGACATGTTTTTTCAAAGCCGACTGTATTTTAGACACTGATAGTTGTGTCCGAACGCCGCAGAAGATGTGAAGGCATTTGAGATTTATTTTGTGAATATAGCTGCTGTATTTCAAGGATATACTAATTTTCCATCACTCCTGAAGAACTGCCTTGTTCTTCGGAACTGATTGCATAAAATCCTCGAAGCCTAATCTACGTTACAATGTCAATAATGTCAGAAAAGCAGCAAAAGAATTTTAACAAATAATCAAAATTTGAAAAGGAATGAATTTTTCAAAAAAAGGAGGAATTCGACTTTTTTCCGCTTTAATTTGCTGACTGTCAAAACCGTGTTTCATTACTTTCATCATGGGTGAACGAGCGGAAACTAATGGATATTTGTGCATGTATGTTTTTGTGTGTACCTTCCGTGATACAATATCCTACAGCAGAAGTAAATAAAAGCTTAATACCGGATATTAAGAATGTGTTCCTTATAGTAAATAATCTTTTTACTCTGATATATGCAAGAAAAAATGCCAACTGCATTCCGAAAGGTTACAGGAAAGGTTTATTGAAATCATCGGCAAGAAATCTTACTTAGCTTGTATAGATATATTAAAACACAGAGAAGAGTACAAAAACACGTTGCATTAAGATTTTACGTTTAATTTTCAGATTCACCTTTGTTATACTGTTAAGCAAATGTTATGACCTACAGTCTTAAGCAAAAGAAACAGGTCAAAAAGCATTATTTACTTTATTTAGAAAAAAATACGAATGATTCATTTCCACTCTTTCCTTTTTTATGATAACATTTTTAACAATTTCCTAATAATAAAAATTTTCTATCATATAGAATATAACTCTAATATACTCAATGGAACATTTTGGATTTATTGAGAATAATAGAAATTAGCATAAAAAACTGGTTTGACAAAATTAGTTTCCCCCATATTCATATTTAGATTTTAAGTACTGCAAATAAAACAAAATAAATATGGCAAATTAAAGAAGGAGCAACTTTTGATAGATTTCGAAACAAGCAAAAAATTCTCTTACATTTATACATGACTAGATTATTCTCCGAAACTTATGCATATTAATTTAGATATTCGTTTTTGAAAACGTTTCAAGATTCAATAACACTAAAGAAATATAACAAGATAATAAATTGAATTTGAAAAAGAATCAACAAACTAAAAGACTCTGAGCAGAATTTCTTACAAATTAAATATATACTCTTTGTTACACATCTTTTACGTAAATGAGAAAAAAAGCTATAACTTACACAATTGCATTCTTTCAGTTTAGATTCTAAATTAATTTTCTTTCACTCCATATGAATTATCTGAATGTTATTTAATTATTATCTTGATAAACGCAATTAAGACATTCAACTCTGATTTACTCGAAACACCAAAACTTGGTACAAAATATACCTCGTGAATTGCTTTGTATAGTTCGATAAAAAATTTTGTAAATTAATTCAGAAAAATGAATTATTAATAAAATAAATTATCACGGAACATTTTTACAACACATTACAAATGTCAAAAAGTTTGTTCTTTCGAACGGAATAGTTCCAAAGTAATCGAATGGGATTAAATCCACGAAAACACTCATTAAATTTTCTCAATTGATTAATGTTTTTCCAGACTTGGTTTTAAGAAACTGGTTTCCATAATTCAAATATATTAATTTAGAAGTAGAGTAACTATATTAATCTATTAATATAATGATTTAATTCCTTTTGAGCTAATAATTTTTATGCTAATTTTGTCCAGATCCAATGAAAAGCGGGAAAGACATTACTAACCCATTTTTTGAGGACAGAATACAGAAAAATGTGTTGTTACTTTCTCTAGAGGCTTCTGAGTTTAAGGTTTAATTTTGGAGTATACGAAACTCTAAGTTCCCATTTAATTACATTTTGCAATCAAAGTATTTGCAGAATTTATTTTTTGTTAGAAGCATTTGAAGAATATCTTTTTTGTTAGAAGCATTTAAAGCGGTTATTTTTTAATTGGAGTATTTAATTTTTTTTTTAAACATTTATTTTTTAACGAAACAGGGCTACTTCTGTAACAGCTTAAACTGCTGTGTGTTACAAACAATTATATTCTGAAAAAGGAATTATCATTGTATATCGTCTGGTTTCACTTCATTAATATTTTATACACATTATTGTATATTCCTTACTAATATAATTTACTAAAACTCTTATATCTGAGGATTAAGAATACTACGCCATATGTGTGTATGTTTTAGTATATTTTTAAATAATTTATAAAGTTTTTAGTTATTTTGTATAGTTAAATAAATATAATTTAATTACACAGTGAAAAATGGTTTTAAGAAGTATTTTTCATATGCAACTCAAAATGAAACATGTTTATTAAAACTAACCCGTTGTTATATATTTTCACAAATACAAGCAACAATCAACACGCATATTACTTTCTAATGTTTGTCAATATGCAACAACCCTAAGGTATCCGACTACTTTCGGAACCGTGATTTTAAAAAAGCGCATAAATGGATATATTTCATAATATTTAGTGTCACTTAGATTACAATACATATATAAAATTGTTTTAAATACATTTTGACAACAAAAATTATTTAAATAAAATATTTCGGCTAAAAATTAACTTAGAATAAACTTTTTACAAAATGTTCTCCTTTCGTGAAAATTGCTTCCGTTATAACAATATTTTGCCTGTATATAGCTCAGACCTCTGTACAGAGGCTCAACTATGAATTTTGAAAAATTCACATTATTTTCAGAGTTACAACCATTTGAAGTAATTATCGGCGTTTTTTTCTTAAAATGTCTCCCCTCTGTTGTCGTAAAACATGGATAAACCCACTTCTAAGTTATATATTTCAAAAATTCTAGTTGAGCTTCTACACAAAGGTCTGAGCTATATACGAGCAAAATATTATTATAATAGAAGCAGTTTTAACGAAAGGAGAACATTTTGAAAAAAGTTTATTCTAAGTTAATTTTTAGCTGAAAAATTGCATTTAGATAATTTTTTTTTGTCAAAATGTCCTTAAAACAATTTTATACATGTATTCTAATCTAAGTGACACTAAATATAAATATTACCCATTTATATATACGCTTTTGCAAAATCACGGTCCCGCGAACGTAGTCGTATACCTTAATAACTCAAACTGGCTGAAAAATTTATTTGAATAAAAAAAATTTTAAATTATAGAAACAGCACTTAGTGTCAACAGAATAAGAGATATCTTAAAGCCTGCTAATTCAAAGCTTATCCAAATACTTCGTCACGGGCCCCCCCCCACCCGGTTGTCTCTCCTCACTTGAACTGACCATCCATCGTCTGGGTAGGAGTAAACTACCCTCGGGTCAAAACGCCCAACGTTCCTTCCGCTAATTCAGTTAACTGATGTGAATCTGGGTTTCATAAAAACATGTCTGCGAATTTCCCTGGGAGTTTAAGTAAACAATACTATTTAATTGATGTTTTTATTGGTTTTACCATCCTATATATTTCATCAAGTGACTTAATGCTCATCTAATTTTCCTCCTTTTTTATTTCAATACATGTATTTATTTTTTTCTTGTTGAATCTGATTTTTCTGTAGTTGATATGTTGGTAATTCTTTACTGTGAGTTATGGCTAAAGGCAAGATTTCAATTGAAAAAATGTATTTTTAATGCATGTTAATTAATTATTATTGCACATCAGAGATAATTTATTTCATGCAAAATTATAATAAAAGCATTTAACTTTTTTTCATTTGTGTTCCTAAGAATCATGTTCTTGTTTTAAGAATTTTCTTGAGCTAAATACATTGATGTAATTTTTTTAAAATAAATGAAAAACTATAGAAATGAAATGAATAAAAAAAAACCTTAAATAACGCTCCAGCTTAATGTATTTGTACTAACCAACGAACATTTTTGTTATTATCGTAATAGTATGATTTAAGGGGTTACTGGGAATGCATGAAGTTAATGCGAATTCGAGATTTTGGCTGTTAGTGTAATTAATTAGCTAAAACAGAATTTTTTATTGTTGCAAACATATTAATTGTATCTCGAAGAAGACAAATCAACTTGTTTTTTAAAAATCAGAAAAATTCAAAAATTAGAAATTGGACGATCACAGATATATAAATGCATCAGATTGTAACAAATCGACAGTTACAGCCTGCAGAACACAGCTAAGCAGAATCTAGACTGAGAAAACATCCAGAAAGTAGCTAGAATAAGATTATAGGTAGACAGTAGTGAATTCTGCCAATAATTGATCGTACTAATTTGATTGTGTTTGTTGAACAACTTTTTTCATAATTTGCTTCAACAATTAGTAAGCTTCAAAAAATTATTGCAAGAAAGTAGTTCACGGAAAACTCAGGAGTTGTAGTCTGATACCATTGACTTATGTGCAAGATAGCGTAAGCATGCAATGGAATCAAAAACATGGAAGCTGGACTGTGCAATGAATCATGATTCTCTGACATATAAAGTGATTCTCCTTCAAGCAATCTCTACAGAAAACGGGAAACAGCTCATTATGACGAACAACTAATCATACGCTTCATTACATCAAAGAAAAGCATCAATGTTGACATTTCGGCAGGCTCTGGAATAATAACTGGTGGGTGAGGATTCTCCATCACGATTTCGAAAGATTTTCTGTTGATGGAATAACATGCAGTGATTAAGTACTGAGACTTTCTGGGGTTCATCTTTTCCTAGGTACTACGGATCCAAAGTTCGTGCCATGGACGGCAACGTGACTTCACATTGTTTTCAAATCATAGATGAGACATTCGGTTGAGTATGTTTGTATTTCAACACGTATTTCAATGAAATATTTTAGATCGTTAACATCCACTAATTGTCATTGCTGAATTCACAATCACTCTGTTACAGAGGTTGCAGAATATTTCACTGCAATTTATCTATGTTTTCTTTCGTAACATCAAGTACCACTTTAATGCTTGTATTACAGCAAGAGAGGTATCCGACTACGTTCGAAACTGTGATTTTAAAAAAGCGCAAAAATGGATAATTTTCATGATATTTAGTGATGGATTAGAATACATGTATAAAATTGTTTTAAGGACAATTTGACAAAAAAACATTAATTAAATACAATATTTCGGCAAAAAAATTAACTTAAAATAACCTTTTTTCAAAATGTTCTCCTTTTCTAAAAAATGCTTCTATTATAATAATATTTTGCCTGTGTATAGCTCACACCTCTGTACAGAGACTCATCGAGGAATTTTGAAACATACACATTATTTTCAGAGTTACAATCAATTGAAATAGTTATCGGCGTTTTTTTCTTAAAATTTCTCCCCTCTGTTGTCGTGAAACATGGATAAATCTACTTCTTAGTTATATATTTCAAAACTATAGTTGAGCCTTTGTACCGAGGTCTGAGCTACATACAGGCAAAATATTATTATAATAGAAGCATTTTTCACAAAAGGAGACTATTTTGAAAATGGGTCATTCTATGTTCATTTTTTGTCAAAATATTGTACTTAAATAATTTTTTATTGCAATACTATTCTTAAAACAATTTTATGTACATTTTCTAATTTAAATGACACTAAATATCATAAATATTATCCATTTATACGCTTTTGCAAAATCAAGGTTCCGACCGTAGTCGGATACCTTAATCAACATGAGCAGTTTTTATCCTTGTAGGGGCAGAAGAATTTTTTTATTATTATTTTTCCTCCACTTCATATTTATTTACACAAAGGAAGCAATATATTTATTTTAAAGAGTTTTTCAATTATTCCCTTCATTTGTAGTAGCTTTCTAAATATGATTCATTTTATTCTACTTTTCTTTTTTATTTTTCACCTTATTAAAAATAACCATGTTTGTTAACTATTGGATACGAGTGTATTTAAACACTTGAATAATATATCAATTAATGTAAAACAAAAGCGTTTTGCAATAAAACACCTTAGGATCCTTCTACAATGCACTAACTGCACTTCCTAAAACGCATTGTGAAACAATTTATGGAATATAATTCCTATAAATGATTCCAAATTGCAATAAACTTTAAAAAGAACAAATTTTTCCACAGTTTTCTGTGTAACTGATTTTTAAAACCATTTTTATTTTATTTTTGTAGATTAAAAGCCCTTATTATAAGCCTTAAAGTAATAAATTAAGAACTTATTTTCATCTTACACTACAAGACTTTACCATAGGATTAAGGGACATGTTATGTTCTGGCCACTTTTGAAAATAATATCCAATAATTCGTTATGTTTTTAGATCAATCATAAAATAAGACTATAAAATTTTAAAAAATGATGCTATTGTATGTAAAAAAATTGAAGATTTTGTTTTGCATATTTTATAATGAAAGATTTAATTAAAACTTTTAATACTTATGCAGAATTGGTTTGATATAAATCTAATTCCCTTTAATGCTCTGTTATGAATATTTTTCGTTTTTGAAATGATTTAAAATATAAAGAAAAAAATAAGTATGAAAAGAAATATTCTGTTAATAGTACTTATGAACATGGGTAACTGTTCGAAATTTCAGAACGATTTTTCAAATTAAAAGCAGTGTAAAATGAAAAAAAAGATTACTATTTACATTCTACTATTTAGGTTATTTGAGGGTCAACAGTGCATGAAAATATTCCCAGAAGGTTTCAAAAGAAATCCTTTTCAGTAATATGCGAAATTATAGTAACCATACAATTGAAAAAAATGCAATTTAAGATTTTCATTCTGTTGAAAACAAGTTTTTCCTTGAGCAAATAGTATAAACTTAAAGTCGTGATGAATCAAAATATATTTTTTTCTCAAATTAATGTAACATTTGTCGTGTTTTTCATTCCGTTTTTGTATAAGAAAAAAATATTTTGGAGTCATTTTTTCATTTATGTGTCAAAGTAAATAGTCATTAAAATGTACCATTTTTTTTTACACTTTTTTGATATTTTTCTCCTTTTGTGTAAGCTTATCTTTATAAAAGCTAAATTAAATATTCAGGATATTTGGCTCCAATGATTCAATAAGAAACCTATGGAGTAATCTAATAAAAAAATCAAATTTTACTATGAAACACGAGTTTGTTTTCTTTGCATAAGTTTTAATTTAGTACAAACGATAAAATTTAAATTGTGTGCATCAATCTATATTAACAAATTAGCTATATAACTGGGAAACATTTTAATTGTTTAGTTAATATTAATCTAACGATTGAAAATATATTTATTGTGCTTGCTTAACGAGCACAAATGGAGGTGAGGAAGTAAAATTCTTAATTTCTTAAGACCTCTTAGGACCCTTAACCGATATCCGGGCACTCGTAAAAAAGATCCTTCTTTAAACCAATGTAATTCAGCAATAAATAAAAACAATAATTTGAAATTTTTACCGCATGATAATCATATATATTTATATCATTTCTCAAATTTTCTGAGAATTTGGGGGAAAATTTAAAAAGTTATAAAGAAATAAAAATTGGACAATTTTTCAAAAACTGAGAAGTATTTTACACCGTGCAGGATTCTGAAGTACAAAACTGATCAAAATTTACAAAATTGATTTTACTTGATATAAAAATGTGCACTATTGAAGTTATGCACTTTTTTAAGAAAGTTAGAGAAAAAAAATATTTTTTTAATACAATTATAACGAAAACTTTAAATTTTTAAGAAAAAAAAATAAATTCAAATTCAAATTTAAAAAATTCTATTAATTTTCTTAAATTTATGTTTAAGTTATAAAGAGCATTATTTTAAACACGTGTATAAAATTTCAAATTGATATCATAAATAGTTTCTGAGAAATCTTGCTCGCAAGCTAAAAATTTTTATTTTGAGAAAAATGAAGTTAAAGATAAGAAAGAGATAGGGTTTTCGTTTAGTTTTCACTACTTATTTCTTAACAACTTCGGAAGTTTTCACAGTATGAACACAATTTTAGTACCAAAATGCTCAGAAATTCTGAGGTTTTAACATATATGTTTTTCAAAAAATTGAAAAATTTACAATTTAAGAGTCCTGTGATCTCTTAAGGTTCAACTTTTATATACGGAAAGGTTAAAATAAAACTTATGAGTAAATAACACTTATTTTTCCCAGAAAAATATTGTTTAAAAATTATAGTACTTTATATCACATTCTTAGCAAATTTAGAAACACATCCAGTATGCTGTTTTCTCTAAAATTGCACTCTGCTTGTAGAAAAAGATTTTTGCAAGTAAAGTACTCTTAACTTAGTTATCCACCATTCTCCCCCCACCTCCTTCCATAATCTTGGTTACTTTTATAAGCTCCATAAATATACCACCTTTTCAATTATGAATTACATTTCATGGATTTTGTTATTAATTTGATTTTATACTTTTAATAACAATAAATTACGCGTCTGTAATCTACCTTTCATGTCAGAAATTGTCTCTCGGAAATTTCTTTTCACAAATCACTGAAGTAAATTAGCATTGATCGTCTGAAAACGTTCCACAAATAAAACGAAGCAATGGAACATTTCTTTCTTCATTTCTATTTCATCGCCTTTCTCTCTTTGATTGTTCACGAAAAAGTCACTAAATTAATTAAACAGTGAACAGCTAGTATTGATGTTTGTTATCTACGTATTTAACTTTTTTAATCTTTTTTTTTTCTCATTGTAATGGAGAATTTAACAAAATGCAATTACTTAAATGGCCATCTTGCAGGGAGATTTGTCGAACTGATAATATTTTTTTAAACGCGTTCATAAGCACTTAAGAGATAGAAAGAAATGAAAAAGAGTGGTTTTAATCTTTAAAAAACTTATTTCTTCACAGTTCAAATAATAAGAGATCTTGATACATTATTTTTTTTCTGCATTTCAAGTTACTCATATTTATCTTTTAATTAAAGAAATCGTGTATTATTTGCCTTTCTTTCTTTCTCTGATAAATTTGAAAGTAAATTTTTATATTCATGTATTACGTTGGATAAATTATATTAGTGTCTCTTGTTAAGATAAAGTAAATGTTTTTGAAATCTAGAATATAACTTATATTATTTTGATAAAATCTACAGCATTAAAAAGTAACTTTTTCATGGATTTGTAAAAATATATATCATATTTGTTTTAATAAGATAACACTAGAAGTCTTTTGAGAATTTAAAGTTATTTTTGTGCATATATTGTATTTTTTATTTGATGACGCTTGCAATATTGAAACAAAACTTAAGTTTGAATTTTTCTTGTAGCCAGATAGCCAAGTATTCATGGTCACAAACATGTGGCTTGTGTTATTTTGGTCAAGCCGTAGGTAACTTTGTACTTCTGAAGGTTCTCTATTTTTTTAAATAGAGACCCATTATTTTATTATTAGACCCGTCTCTATTTTTTAAATAGAAACACATTAAATCTGACAAGGCTAAAATATCTCTGACAACAGTGGTGTAAAAGAGGAGAGTTGTAGGCCAGTGTAGGAATTTTTGTGCTGTGTTTTTTCCCTATACAGGGTTCCCGAACTCATGGTACAAACTTTAAGGGTAGGTACAGAACATTATAACAATCATTTGTTGAATAGGAATGTATGGGCACAAGTGACGCGGTGAGGCACAAACACACACAAAAAAATATTGCGTGGAACGCCACACGACAGAAGGGAAACTTCTTTGGTGACGTTGGAACAGTGATTATTTGCCTTAATATTCCAAACTGACCGTGTGCATGTTTCAATCGCCTAATTTTCATGAAAGATATTCGTTGTGAAATGAATCTTTCTGATACAAAATCAAAAGTAGGAAGATGTGCTGGAATTTCTGGGTATACAAAACCATTATATTATGATAAATTTGGTATACTTTTCCTATATAAACTTTGTCGGCAATTGTAGTATAATTTAATGTCTTCCAAATTAATTACCAGTAAAATATTTTGAAAAATATTTTTGTGCTCAGCAACAGGCGTTCTCAAATCATCTCTGAACCCTAATCTATCAGAAAATGGAACACCCGTGACCGCAAGGATGATCAACGAATCGCTTTTGAAAATCTTTGTTTTCATCATAGTCTTAATAGAATTTATTATCGATTCACATGCATCCGTTCCAACATGCGCTAGACTTGTTGAGGGCTCAGTAGCTGATGGCACAGGGTGGTTCACAAAGTCCATATTAATCTGTTCTGTCATTAGAAGAGTCTCAATAGCATTCCCATCCTTTAAACTCGGTATTAAGAGAGTATTTTGCAACGTTTTTTTTCCGTACTCGATATTCTTTCATGATGAGGTGATCTCCTCTCTGATGGAGATTTGGCAGTAGCACTTGAGGAATTTACACAATATTTCTGTCACTTTTTCAACTGGACTTGCTGCTAGTTTTTCTCTCTTTTTTTCACGAATTTCTTTTCCTCTTTAAGCATTTGATTTAGGTATTTTGACTAGAACTAATAATAATTCAACGCAAATGAGAATTAAAAAAGAAAATTACCCGCCGAACACATCAAAAGGTATTTTTCATAGGCATCATTTCAAAAAGGCAAGCTTTTGCTGCGAGAGCTATTTTGTCTACATTGTAATGCACAAACTGCAACTCATACAACCGTTGATATATATTCCCGGGTCAGGGGGAAAGGACCCCCCCAATCGGAAGGAGGGCAAATTGACCAGTCGCAGAGGTGGGTAATCATTCAATTTTTTCACGGATATGACTCAAGCCACTTGGTGTCCCCACTCCCCCTTTTCCTCCCGCTCGCTATCTCCTCAAGATAGTGACGATTCAAGGGGATGGGGGAAGACTACTTACGTCCGATTTTTCACTCTAATGCAAAACTGGGCAAATTTATCATGCACTCTGGGGCCCAAAGAAGTTTCACTTCAAAAATAAGAGACGGAAAAAAAGTCCAATTGTTTATTTAAAGCACCGTTGACAAGCGTAATGCTTACAATAACTGTTCAAAATTGCATCCACCAGTAGCGATACAGACTTGACAGGTCGATGCAGCTATTGGGGTAGAGGTTCAAGGATGTCAGGTATTTCAATCACACGTTTGAGTCACGCATCATCTGAGTCAAGAGCAATAGCATGAACAAGATACTTCAGATGTCCCCATAAAAATAAATCGAAGCTCGATTAATCAGGAGATAGGGCTGACCAAGGGACTAATCCATCACGCACCACCCACCAAATGTGGCATTCAGGTAAGTGCGCACATCGCTGAAATATTTTGTAATAAAGCATCCATCGATCAGGAAACGTGATACATTCATAGCGCAGCTTTGCCGTTACCATTGGCACAGCCGTACATGTAATGCATGTCTGTTTTTTCGGCATACGTAACGTCTCCCATCGTAGACGTCTGCTCAATTGTTTTCTCCTGATGAGATGCATTATGTTGAAAGGTGGTTAGACATCAACTTCCGCCTACCGGCAATGCAACCAAGCGATAACTTCATTTCTCTTTTCTTTTATTTCCCTTTATTCGCGCCTCACTTGCACCCATGCATTCCTATGCAATAAATGATTGTTATAGTGCCATGTATCTACCCTTAAAGTTTGTACCATGAATTCGGAACTACCCTCAATAAAATTTGACTTTAATAAGTCTTGTCCTTCTTGGTGGTGTATGTTGGCATCAGCAATGTGTAAGTGCTAAACATGTAAACTTTAGAAAGTTAAAATGAAACAAGTATTTCATGTTGTACTTCTGTAAAGTCTTTAACAGATCTCGATCTGTTTCTTGTAAAGAAAAAAATGATTTTATTTCATTTCAACTGAACGCAACCCAATCTGAGCAAACAGTAGAGACAGCATTTTTTTGGCAACCATACTCCAAAGATGTCGTCACACAATGGCCTAAATGCAGCAATTTCTTTTTAAACAGATGAAAAGAAGAGTTTAAAAATTTGAGCTAACGACTAACTCGATTCGCTATGGGAGGTACATAGTCTGATATTGGTGATAAATCTTTTTAAGATTATCAGTAATTTTCGACAACATCAGACTATGTGTGTAGACAAATATTTTCTTCATCAAGACGTTAGTCGAAAGGAATAAAAAAAAAATTTTCGCGTGACTTAAATATTTTAAAGCATCTTTGGATTATTTTGAAGAGAAGTTATAGGAAAATATTCATCCCATGAAGTAGTGTTGCTCATACCAGTCTTTCTTACCAATTCATGTGGCCGAGAGATAAGTGGAAAACTGATATTAATTATGCATTATTACTATTCTTGATTACATTATTTCATAAAATTAAATTTTTAAATTTATTATTTTTCTCCAAAAATTGTTATTTAAATGATTATTAATATTTAATACATAAATCCTTAATAAGATCATGAAATGCACTGAACACTGAACACATTTACAGATATTATTTGACAACTTTCTCAAATTTAGGTAATGTTTCAAAAGTTAGCTAATAAACTTCATGTTAATTAACTTTTAAAGGGCTGTATACAACAGGACATAGCATTTGCTTGTGGACTGCTTCAAGGATTTCACCTTTCTAAGCATGTTCATTACCTATTTTGACTCTGAATTCTAGGTAATTATTAATTAGGTGTACATGCTAAGGTGGGAAGTTTAAATGGATCAGCTGGAAAATTAGTCCATTGTGCCATTGGCAGTCGAAGGCCTTCCGAAAGTCAAGGAAAACACAATTGGTAAATATCGTGTTGTTGAATCCTTCGATGACAATATTTACCAACAAAGGAGCATTACGCTGTGAAAATGTTTGCAAACGTATTCGGTGTCAGAAGGTATGTTATTATTAGTGAGTTACCAGAGTAATAAGATTATCTCTGGTTTTAAGATTTAGAAATGGTAAGAAAATTTAGAAAACGAGATTCCCACTTAATATCTTTCCCGTCACTTGACCCTGGCTCAGAATTACAGGTTTCAAGCAGACATAATAATTTGTTGATATGTACTTTGATCACCTTATTAGTAATCAACTTCGTCAATAAAATATCATTTTAATACAATATTCATCGTATGTTGGCTTATGAGATAATTTGACCTTCAAACTGCGAGCAAAGCTAAAACTATCAGGAAAATTGTTAATTTTTTTTTTTACAAATTGATATCAATTTCGTCCATCATAAAAATTTGTAAATACGCCCCTACATTAAGCTCCCATAGACTAAGAAAAAATTCTAATAGATCCTGAGTTTTTTACAATCTACCATCTTTTTAGATACATTTTTTTGCGTGACTATAAATTAAGCTAATAATTTTTTTTTCCACTTCAAACATTTTCACTCATTTTCAAACTTTCACAATCATTTTTTCCGTTATTTCCTGAAAACAAATCATGATTTTTTCTTTCAGCGTGTGAAATTTAATTACCTTTTATCTTATTACATAACACCGACTTCTTTGCTGCAATCGGATTAGCTAAGTCTGATTCACTTGACTCACAATATTTCTCTGTAATTTAATTAATTCCTTGGATCTTTATTCCAACGTAAATCTTTCATCTTTTTTATCTTAATCTTTCATTTTTTTTTAAAAAAAAAATTACCTATATGCAACATGTTACATGGTCATCTAAAATACCCTGACTGGATCTCAACAGAGATAAGTGCTCCACTATAAATATCCCAAAAATATTTAAATTGCGAGTTCCGTCCCCAATAGCCGTTGTATTGTTTAGAACTGCAATGCTAATAAACATTAAATCATTTGAAAACATATTATTTGTATTCTTTTTTATTTGCTTCCTATTTTGCGATAACTAAAAGCTTTTTTACATCAGCGTGCTGTAATGACTTCAAACAGCTCTGGAAAAACTATTTATTGCACAGTATGAAAATTCATCAAAAATTGTTTCATTACAATTCAATTGCAAATGAGTCCGCAGATAAAGATCTCTTTCGCTGCAATGTCTTATATCGCTCGCATAAAATTAATTAACTAAAATGATCCTTTAGAGAAAAGTCCCATACATATGATGTGCTAAAGGGTCTACAGTTCTCCGTTTGCTCTCGGTAATTCCACACCGAGTTCGGGTGAGCTCGCTGGTTCAATCTCTGCCGTGCGGTTGCTGATTTGAAACCTCCTCGGTTCGAAGTCCACCTTAATTCGCGGACTCAGGTATCGCTGACTCTCAAATCTATAATTAACGAGAGGCCTCTTAACGGATTCTCTCTAGTCAAAATCTGTCTCTGGTACTCCCTCGCTCTCCCTTTATAAACATCTCGTTTCTCACGGTCTCTCACCGCCTATCCCTTTTGATCTCTTATCCGTCAGCCGCTTACAGCGGGAGTCTATCTAGGTACATAGTGAGAATTCTCTCCTGCAGACGCACTGTCGCCCCAGATTTGTGAGAAACCGTAAACCCTATTGTACAGGTGTCTCTTTTAACTTTCGTACTGTGGCATGGGAAAAAATGATCAGAATTTTTAACCACCCATTTGTGAAACTTTTTCCCTACAATTAGGAACACGAACGGAATTTTCTCACTTTTGTTGGCGTCGCCTCTTAGCAATTCGGGGGAAGAGACTGGGTACATCCCAGTATATAATATTTCATGAAATTCTAAAAACCATACCTAATATTTAAATAATGTTTAATCAGGATAATTTCGTTAATATCATAAAATACTATTGATAAAATTAATATTAACCCCTTAATTACCATGTAAACACTAGCAGAATTAATAACTAACCTACTAAGTACTAACTACTACTACTACTACTTAGCACTAACGTACATTCCTGTGTAGGTTAAAATCCCATTGTAACCTCATGTGGAAACGTGGCTTATTTAGATGTGCAAATAGCACAGGAGACATGCTAATGAAGAATTTCTTTTATTAGGATTATACAAAGTAACAAAAGATAATGTACAAAATTTTCTGGCTTATAAAATTTGAAAAATAGAAAAAATTAGAATTAAAATTACAAATCTTTGTGAAATCGCTCGGAATGTTCCTTGAAACAAAAAGCTTTCCCACAAGTGTTACATAAGTGAATTGTCATATTTGTTCCATTTCTTCATCTTCATCATCTAAAATAGATAAATCCGTATCAGAGTCACTGTCGTAATCATCGGTTTCCGGCAAATATAATCATTTAGTATCAATTTCGGTGAAATCCAACAACGATGAAATATTGGCAAGAAAAATTAAAAACAAATAATATAAAAAAAATTAAGTCAATTCCTACTTAATCCTAATCAATAAAGAGAAATTTTATTTTAGCTACTATTATTAACTAGTTACAATTAAAATAAATATGTATATACGTTGGACAGAATCACAACATTAAGTGGTAATTAATTTTTATTAATTATCATTAAAATATCGTATTGTCATCCAAAACAATCGTGTTTATAAAATTTCAGTTCAACTGAATGCTTCAAAACGTGAGGGAAAAAAATATTTTCAAGTTTTGACATAAGTCGCCAAAAGGGACTCTAAGTCACCAAAAATGATGCCAACGTGGCTGTATTTGTAATTCTTTAAATAATTAGTTTTAATCAATTAATTTTTATTAATAATAATTAAATTATTGTAATGTCATCCAAAATAAACATGTATATAAAATTTCAGCTCAATCAGCGGTTTGAAATGTATTTTATTAACGATTGAAAATTCCACCAAGATAAATAAATAAATAGAGAGAGTGAGCTAAAGTAGGAACTGTGAATAAACAACAAAAATATTTATACAAACTTTAGAAAATGAAGTGAAACACGAACGAACGTGGATCTTAGAGTCAAATAAAAAGTATTTTGCGCGTCGTAACGTCAAAGTCAGTATTCTCGGAAATCTGGGGTTTCTGGTGATATTAGAAAGAGTTTGCTGTCTCGTAGTCACGGGGTTAAAAAATAACTAATTTTGCAATGATACTGATAATCGAAACAACACTTAATTGAAGAGACAAGCATAAACTTTTCATGTGCGAATTATTGTTTTATAAAAGAATTTAATAAAGTTTAAACTCCCTAAGGCATTTAAAATAATTATGACATACGTTCTTTAGAAAATGAAATTTTATTTCATGAAGTTGGGATTAAATTTAGAATTTGATTTTCTCAATAAATATTGTCATTGAATTATCTCTTTAGAATCTTGCATGCAAAACGTTCTTCGTTTTTTTATACATATTTAGATTTGTATAGACTACATATAACGAATTTTGATCAAAACAAAATAGTTTTTTTTTTTACAAAAAAAAAATTTAAAATTTTTTTTTTTTTTTTTTGTTCATTATTTCCATTCAAACATCAAATAATAGATGCATTTGTTGATAAATAAAATACTGTTTTTACACACACAAAAAGAATTCTTTATTCTCGAAATCTTATAATTTAATGTTACTTAAGGTTGAAATAAATTTAATCAATCCATAAAATATTGACTTAAAAACTTATTTCACTAACAAGTTAATATAAGGGAAAAAAACTTAAAAAGATAAGAAACTAGGAATGAAAATTTGATTTATTTTCAAGTGTTTCTCTTTCTTCGCTTTGGGTCACGGTTATATCCACCTTTTGCTTTTTTTTCCCTTCTAGATTCATCTTTTCTTGTGTTTACTTTTTTCTAAAAGTATGATTCTTAGAACTAAAATGCTTTTAATGGCATTCGAATGTAAAATCTAGAAAGCTAAGAAAACATTATTTCTTCCATTAGTGCTTACTCTCATGGGTTTCTTTTACACGGAGTGAAGTAGAATAACAATAATTGAAAAAACAGAAAATCAAGAAATAAAAAAGATACATGTGTTTACTTGACACTCTTCTAAGAATTCTCTTTTGCTGCCACGTGTTACATTCCTAAGGGAATAAGTAAAAACTTCATTCGAAGTTCTCGCGCGCTGAAAGTATGACATCGGAATCAATCAATCAGATAAAAATTTGTTCGTATCATAACATGCTTTACAAGAGCTCGACCGAAATAATATCTAACGTACTTCACTACTAAATCAACGAAAATTTCAATTAAGTAGTTAAAAAATTAAATTATCTGTTGACTCTTTTAACGTATCCGACTAAATTCGGAACCGTGATTTTAAAAAAGCACATAAATTGATAATTTTCATGATATTTAGTGTCACTTAGATTAGAATACATGTATAAAATTGTGTTAAGGACATTTTTTGACAAAAACAATTATTTAAATACAATATTTCGACAAAAAATTAACTTAGAATAACCTTTTTCAAGATGTTCTCCTATGGTGAAAAATGCTTCTATTATAATAATATTTTGCCTGTATATAGGCTCAGACCTCTGTACAGAGGCTCAACTATGAGTTTTGAAAAATTTACATTATTTTCAGAGTTACAGACATTTGAAGTAATTATCATAATACTATTTTTCTCTTAAAATTTCTGCCCTTTGTTGTCGTGAAACATGGATAAACCCACTTCTGAGTTCTATATTTCAAAAATTCTAGTTGAGCCTCTTTACAGAGGTCTGAGCTACATACAGGCAAAGTATTATTATAATAGAAGCATTTTTCATAAACAGATATTTTGAAAATGGGTCGTTCTATATTCATTTTTTGTCAAAATATTGTACTTAAATAATTTTTTTATTGTAATACTATTCTTAAAACAGCTTTATGTACATATTCTAATCTAAGTTACACTGAATATCATAAATATTATCCATCTGCACGCTTTCGCAAAATCACGGTTCCGAACTTAGTCGGATACTTTAAAACATCAACTCCAATATTATATAATGCCTATGTGTTTTTATTTTTTTAACACATCACAAAATACTTCAATAATATGATCCATCTATACAGTCCAGTCACATTAATGTGACCACCTGTCAAAATTCTGAATAACCACCTTTCGCAGAGCGTACTGCTGCTAGACATGCAGAAAGAGAGACAATTAGGTTTCTGAGGGTGTTTACTGGGATGTTCAGCCCAGCCGTGGCCAGCTGCACTAGAAAATGAGGATGAGGATCCGTGGTGCGAACAACCCGATCTAGATGGTCTCACAAATTCTCGACTGGGCTTAAGTTAGGTGAGTTTGCTGGCAAGGTGAGATCAGTCAACTAATCCTGGTGCTCTTTGAACCACGAACGCACACTATCAGTTATATGACACTTCGCAATGCCCTGCTAGTAGATGCCTTCATCTTGAGAAAAAACAATGCGCGTATAGGAGTGAACATGGTCTGCAAGGACAGACGTGAACTTATATTGATCCATAGTACCTTCCACAATTATTAATGAACCCAGAGAATGACGGGAAAACATTCTACAGACCATAATGCTCCAGATTCCATTCTGGACCATGGTTGTAGGGTGTTTTCTTTCAGAGCTTACACGCCGTATACTCTTACATATATCTTCCGATGGAGCATAAAACATGATTCATCGCAAAATGCTGCTATCTATCGCCACTCGATGGACATCCAGTTTGTGACGGGCTTATGCATCTTTTCATTAACATGAGCTTTGGGTTCTTTGGCGCCAGAATTAATGGCAACTCTTTTCCAACCAAACCCAAGAAGTGAAGCGTGAAAGAAAGATGCAAATTAGGAAGCTTTTAAATATCAGAAGTTAAACGGTGTGGCAATTTGGTGAATGTTATGATAATCAATGATTCAAGCGTGAAGAGGTTTGAGAAAGATTAAGTGACAGCTAACAGAAGTTATTCCCAACAAAGAGCCATTAGGTCAAGGTGTATACCATTGCACTCCAGTAAAGACGTAACTTCCATTAAGATTGGATCGAGTGATCGAAATTAAGGTAGTATTGACTGTTTAATATTAGGATCTGTGATAGTTTTGGAATTGAGTTTAGGCGAGTTAGTTATTAATAGTGGTCCGGATTACGTTATTTCGGAATTATATATATTGTGTGTTTATAGTCATCGTAGATTCTCTCACATATATTATTATTATCTAATTGGTTAGATGTGTTTAAGCTTTAAGATCTTAATAAAGTAAAATTAAGATCATGACAGTTCCTAGTTCTTCATTTATTCCTACACCTCTAGCTCACACTGATAATCAAAGAGAAGGGCACCCGAGGGGGACTTCACAAGTTGTGGTACTGGCATGCAAATTTCAGCCTTCGTTGCCTATGAACTGCATTCAAAAGTGCATGAAACAGGCCTCTGCTTCGGAGGCCCGGACGCAGCAACGTTCGCTTAACAGTAGTTTGAGAGACGCTGTTGGTAGTCCCTTGGTTCATATGGGTGGTCAGTTGCTCAATGGTAGCTCGTCTATTCCCCTAACGTCCCTTCGCAGCCTTCATTCACTTCTATCATCTATGCGCCGTGGTGCAACACATTTTTCCTCTCAAGGGGTCTCACCTTCTTTAAGTGGGTACGGGTGTCACAATCCCGACGTACCCTAACGATCTTTTCCTTTTCCCAAGGGGTTTACTATCTTTGGTAAATACGGGTGTCACGACCCCGGGATACCCCAGTGATCCTTCTCTATCTTCGACCTTCTATCTTGTCATCCAATTTCTTCTTTTCTTCTTTTTCCTTCCAGACCACAGACCTATGAATGTTTGGCGCAGCATAGCCAAAACTGGCTCTTGCGCCATAAAACACCAGACTCAACTCAACTCAAAACATTTGTCATATCACTGAGTTTGGAGAGTCCCATTTTGCAATGCACGGTATACTTTTACTACAGTGGCACGCGAACACACTTAGCCGTTTCGGAAATGCTTCCATACTTGGCTCGAAAGCCAAGGATAATGCCTTTTTGGACATCGGATCAATCGCTCCATTTCTGCATAAGGCCAAAGATTGTAATAATTTCCGAAACCCTCACACACCCTTTATATACGCCTAATGGTACTGCGCTGCCACCTGCCTTCTGTGATTGGTTATTTAACGTCGGCGTCGAAAGTACGTGGTTGTCTCATTAATGTGACTGGAGTGCGCATTACAAACAGTTTGAGGTATTTAGTATTACACTATAAAAACAATATTGTTATTCTTCATTTATGAAAAATATTTTCGTATTACTCGGAAAAACATATTTAGGGTAGAAATGGCCTTTAAGGATACATTTTTTTATCTAAAAAATTTTCATGTTTTGTGAAAAGAAAATCTTAGTTTCAAAAACTAATACTCATCAACAGAATAAAATAGTCTTTAAGAAAATATTTTCATTGAAATTAAACATAACAAAACTAGAATTTCATGATGAAAAATTCATTGAAGTCGTATTGGGATGGATTTACAAAAATCATTGAAAAAAAGTTATCAATTATTTTATGAAGCGAAGGAAACTTTTTTTTAATTTTACATTATTTAGGCAAAAATTTATTTTCTTGCTATCATGCTGTTTTGTTTTCAATGTAAAACAAACCACAAGGAATTAATTTTAAAATAATTTTAAAAATTAAGTAGGTTTTCTTAAAAATTTTGTTTGTATTTTTATTTTATTATTATAGTTTTCATTATGCACAACTGCAAGAGATGGAATTCGTTGAACCAATTAAACATATTTTATAGATAACATATAGAATTATTGCAACGAAAGATTTGTTTTAAACTAAAGCATATCAAAAATAAAACTAGGAAATGTATATTGGAATATAATTATGTTTAAAGAATAAAAACATTGAAAAATCTCGAATAGTTTATTTCTGCAATACATTTTTTCAAATCAAAAATGTATACCCAAAAACTCAAGCCAATATATATTTTTTTCTGATCATTAATGTACATATACACTGAAGATCAATCAGGAAAAACGACAGTTAGCTGCTAGTTAAAGCAGTGCTGTGGGTACATACATAAGTGAAAAAGTAGCCAAGGCAATATGTATTGTTACGAATTTTGTGTAAATAGTGTAAATAATTTGTATTTGTTTAATGCATTTATATTACTCTATGTTATGTTTATTTCATGTTGAAATTGTACCATTCACAAGCAATACAGCCCCTTACGTTATAATGGCGATTAAATGAGAACTTGGCGAAATATTGGCGGTAGAGCCAAGTTGGCGGCAAATTTGGCGACCATTTTGGCTTCATTGGCGACCATGTTGGCGTGTTAGAAACCCTCTGGAATCTTCTAGAAAGTAGTAGATCTCTTCACTAGTGTCACGTTCAATGACACGAGCGGTTATGTTTCTGGAAGTTTCTATCGCGCCTATGAGAAAAGATGCTCGCCGGTACGGTGATAATTCTGGATTAAACCAGCGAGTAGTGAGGATTGTTTTGACTAGCGATTAGCTTGGCTGTTCTTGTGAATAATCTTTACTTACGTGTATTTTTAAACACTGATTATTGTGTTTGATTTCTGTTGAAGGTGTAAAGATCTTCGGATATTTACTCTGTGAATATTGCTGCTTAATCCTGTATTTAAAGGACTGGATTTTTGATAACAAATTCGCATCGCTCTTAAAAAACTTTTTTTTTTTCTTTTTTTGTAATTGCTTTGCACAAAATCCTTAGATCTACGTAACAGTATATTGTTCTGATCATTATTGTGCATATACATTGAAGAACCATTGGAAAAAATGACAACTAGATAATAGTAAATGTTGTGCTGTGTGCACCTATATGAGTGGAAAGAAAATGAACTGAATTGCCTATATGGAATGATATAGAAAAGAATCAGTCAATTGTAGTAATGGAAAGACGAAAATTGTAAGTGCCTTAAATCATGAACAATTTATAAAGTACATACGAATGGGTCATACTATTTTGGATGTGAGTCACGACCAGGGACTTTCCCGAGCATATTCTGCGATGATTCCAATAAAACCATCTTTGCAACAAGAGAGCGTCGATGTGTGAACGGCACTGTTATCGGTTAACTCGCATTGTAACATCGGTCAATTGCTAAGCAGTACAACGGATTAATAAACACCTTAACGCAGCGTTTCTCAAACTGTAGGGCGTGCCCCCCTAGAGGGGCGTTATTATTCTACAAGGGAAGCGCGAGCCTATTGAAAAGTCTAAAATCAAAGATTATTAAAAAAATTATTAATTTACTGAAAGTAGACTGTCAAAAACTTTTTGGCATAATAAAAGTAAAATTAACATTTACATTGATATAATACACTTATAAATATATCAGTACTGCTTAAGGTATTTTACAAGTAATTAAACGATACTTAGTTAAGAACATAATTAAATAATAAGTTAAGAACTAAGTAAAGTAATTTAACAATACTAAGTTTAATAATTACCAGTGTCCTCATGGGCTTGTCATGTATAAAATTATATACAAAAATTAACACTTATCACGATAATTTGTACGGTTTACAAATAATTCCTTAATTTCAGATTAAAAGTTGCGTGATTCGCTCCCCTATGCCTCCGTTCTCCACGTAGACGCGTTTATGTGATATATTGGGGGAGAGGGAAGAGGTAAGGATAAGTAAATCCTTTCGTAAAAACTGTTAAGGTCCTTTTATTGCATCCCAAATCCTTCGGAATAATTTTATGGATAGCAGTGCACAGAAAAAACCGTACTTCCGAGAGACGTACATATACGTCCGGGACATTTAACGTACTGGTTGAGTGAGACGTATATATACGCCGGTGTCGCTTAAGAGGTTAAAGTATGGAGGGGGTGAAATTTATGATTCAATATTGGGTCGCAAATATTGAAAGTTTGAGAAGCACTGCCTTAAATCTAGTACACGAAAAGTATTAAGAGTATAAGTGTGATTATAAGGTAAAAAAACTTATTAAGAGGACTAAAATGGGATACTAATACGTGGAACAACGTCTCTCACAGCTCAGTGTAACCAGGATATCCTTAAAAATTATGTATTCCCGTTTCTGCATCTTCAGTATGCCACTGTAGATCTTGTTCTTTAACTAATGAGTGAGGGAATATTAACGTCACACTGTTCAGATACACTAGGGCTTTTGGCAACGAACCTCGTGATTTTAAACCATTGTCAAGTGACGTGTTCTTCAACGAGACAACGTACCGTTCATGGTTCCTGAATCGTGCAACCGAATGCTCCGATGAACACTCTATAGACATCAAATATCTTTCTCAGCTAATTAGGTTGACCACTTTAGACTAATGTGGTCAAGGTCACAGACTCATAGCTGTCGTGTCATGAGTTCAAGCCTAGTACTACTGAATACCCACTGTAGAGAAGGGCCACTGCACATTAAATTTGTCTAGGCTTTCCTTCCGTTGGTGAGATGGGAAGTTAGGAGAGGAGGGGTGTAAGCTCGGGTGTTATTCTCATCACTTGATCATGGTTCAAAAATTAAAATCTATCACCCATAGCATTCAGGCAGCTTTACAATGAGACGTAAATAGACTCTCTCTTGGTTATTTAGGTAACTGAATCTTCAGCCCAACGGTAACATCTAGAATGTCATCAATGAAAATGTTCGATAGCATATCATAGTAACAAGTTCTGATTTGCATATCAATAAATATACCAAAGATATTAACAAAAGGGATCAAATGTATCACTTACGTATGCTGACAATATAAAACCCAATATTCCACATATAAATTAGTAATATGCTTTATTGATGATAAAATTTCTATCATTAATTAAATATACCAAGAATTAAAGCGTATGCTATGCAAAAAATTAAATTTATATCAAATTGTAATTATTTCTCTCTTTTGAGGGACGTTTTAAAAAAAAAGTTTTTTTGGACAATTGAACCAGAATTTATAATGATGTTTTAAGAAAATGCTTAGAAAAACTCATTGAAAATTTATAAGTTTAATGAGGCGTAATTATGTGTTTTATAGTTTAAATTGGTTAAGAAAAAAACGTATAATTATATTTTTCCATATTATAATAATTCTTTTTTCTAGCCTTTTCTTAGCGTTAATACTCCAGATAAAGATAATTATTGTTTTTTTTTATCTTTGTTAACTGAATATAAATATTATCAGAAAGGATTCACACTTCATTTGCATGCTCTTTCAAAGATATGGGAAATTAAACTATTCATTAAAGAAATGAATAATAACTCTAAAAATGTGTGTAAATGTAGCATACAATTACAGAATCCCTGTTCTAATTTATCCAATCTTGATATATATAATATATATATATATATATATATATATATATATATATATATAAAATATATATATATTATATATATATATATAAAATTCCATACTTTAAAATCACGGTTTTTACCGAAAATAAGTTAAGATATTCAAATCATAATTTTCCTTGAGTGGTTTTGGGAATTTTACTATATTTAAACTTATAGTCAAAATCTCTTTTAATTGAAGAAAACGTAATCAACATACACAATGAAAAAAAAGACTATGTGCCAAATTTTAATTTTAAGTAATTCTTTTAATCAATTTTCTGAATGTAAATTTTTTTTCTCGGAATATTTGTATTTCTAGATTCAGTTTTATAAATAGTATAACACAAAGAAATAAATCTCACCTTTAGAAAAAGTGTATCGTTTCAATCATCAAAGTAGTAAAGTGATTTGTTAAAGATTTCTCAACGCGATCGTAAAATCTGTTCCCTGTAAACATGCCATAAAACAGTTCTGTTTATGAGAGACCCATAATTTTTGCAGATATCTTGTGCATTTCTCATGGAAATAGTTTACGTTTTTATAAGGCAAGATTTATCTGTTAAAAGGTGATAAAAACAAATTGCTTAGTGTCCACTAAAACCGCTTTCGGGATAGCTCTCTTGTTATGGATTTATTATTATCATTAATATTAAAGTTATATCGTTACCTTGGTATATGTCTATTTTGGATTACGTCCAACTTCACTATCCTTTTTGAATGTAAAAATTTTTGTCGATATATGAGCTTTGTTTAGAATGCGACACGGGATGTCATATGATTACGCGTGCGTCATTGGTGAGGGGTCTATTTCTTTTTTGCCACAGAATGAAAGCTGAAAAGTTTTTGTAAATTAGGTTTACTATCCTCCAATGAAAATCTATCATTGAAAAAACCTGGCATAAGGCTTTATGCAAGACACTAAACTCTGTTTGGAGGACCTTACAGCCAGAATCAGTGACGAGAGGAATATGTGGATATACTAAACAGAACAGTTGGGGTATTGTTTCTGAGTAGATCTTGGTATATATTAGAACGACAGAGAGAGAGATGGTGTGTGTGTGTGTGTGTGTGTGTGGGGCGTGCGTGCGTGTATGTGTGTGTGTGTGTGTGTGTGTGTGTGTGTGTGTGTGTGTGTGTGTGTGTGTGTGTGTGTGTGTGTGTGTGTGTGTGTGTGTGTGTGTGTGTGTGTGTGTGTGTGTGTGTGTGTGTGTGTGTGTGTGTGTGTGTGTGTGTGTGTGTGTGTGTGTGTGTGTGTGTGTGTGTGTGTGTGTGTGTGTGTGTGTGTGTGTGTGTGTGTGTGTGTGTGTGTGTGTGTGTGTGTGTGTGTGTGTGTGTGTGTGTGTGTGTGTGTGTGTGTGTGTGTGTGTGTGTGTGGGTGTGTGTGTGTGTGTGTGTGTGAATAAGTGGAAAGACAGAGAAGAGCAGTCCACTGGTGAACTGTAGGAACGTGAAGAAAAGAAGCAGGTGAACAACATACATACATATCTTTCAATCTTGGGAATGGAAATGGAAAACTTATGCTATGAAATATAGAATTATTACACAACTAAGAAAATGTTTGCCAAATAAATGGGTGCCAAAAATTTTACAAAGAAATCCCTCTAAGCAACAAAACACAAATAAACCTTATTAATTAGCTTCGAAACAAAACATACATTGGGCTCATTTTAAACACAGTTGTAAGGGCAGATTTTGATAAACTTAATTATACTTAAGCAGACTTAGTACCCCAAAAATAGTCGAACTACCGTTTTTTAATTTAATTTATTTATTTATTTATTTAATCTTATTTTTTGCATTATTATCTTTCGATTGATATATCACTTGTGCATGTCGGAAAGTTAGAAGTTGGATAAAACTTCATTTTTAAAACAAATTAGTCAATTCGGCCACGCCCCCTTTTTAGGAAAAAAAATCCAAAAAAACCGTTGATGAAAAAAAAATCTAGTTTATAAAGAGAAATAATAACTATAAAAAGAATGTGTAATATATAAAGTAAGATATTACAGAGACAAACAATAATGTTATTTTTTTTTCTTTGTGAAATGTGTGCATGTAAAATTTTTGAATTAAGGCATTTTTATTAATAATTTCATAATTTCAGTTCTTATACCTCATAGGTTTTTCATACAAATATAATACTTCGATATTATGTGAAGAAAAAAATTACAATTTTTGTCTTGACAGAAAAAAAAAATTTTAAAATTTTCCTTGAATTTTCTTGTGCACTTAATACTCTCTTAAAATTGATTATTTATAAAAATGCATGAGTTGAAAAAATACGAAAATAAAATTTTATTTTAAAGAAAAATATATAACTAATATCTTAAAGTGGTATTTTAAGTTTATTTAAGCTTATTATAATTAATTTTTCAGAATTATAAACTTTAAAGTGGTTTTTCTCAGTTTGTGTTTTTCGAAACATTAGTGCATTCAAAATGGTACTCCTTCCCCAATTATTTACCAATCACTTCCATTTTTTCCTGCGTGTTATATATAAAGCATTTAACAAAATTAGGGATCCATTTTGCTATAAATTGAATACTTTTTTTAAAAAAATCAAAATGTCAGAGATATTGGCTTTTTTAGTGATTTTTCGCATGCATATCAATATTTTATTTTTTTTCTCCCAAACTAATTAAGTTATTGTAAAATCGATCCTTAAAGTTGTTAAGAATATTGCAAATAATAATTAAGAATATTGCAAAAATAATCCAGGTAAAAAAATTAATAATTACAAAAGAAGTAGAATTTTAAAATTTTCCAAATTTTCTTCAAAAAATTAAAATTTTTAAAATTGTGTGAATAATATGTGGAAGATTTCATCTCGTATCATTTGTTTTTAATAGGAACATTATATGAAATGCTAAAATATAATTTTTAAATACATAAATAAAAAAATTGTTCAAAGGGGACAAAGTCCCCCTTACCCCGGTAAACTATAAAAAGGAGAAAATTAAAATATGTTAAATTTTCATATAGTTCCTATAACTCCATTTATATTTAAAAAATAATTTTTATTTTTAAGATTTTACAATGCTTAAGTAATTTTACACAGCCTTATCAAAGTATAAAGAACAAAATGTGTTTTTCCAATTAATCATTTCCCAGATATATTCTTATTTTTTTAAGCAAAATTTTTCATGAATAGACAGATATCGTAATGTATGTACAGTATTTTTGAAAGAAATGGAGTTGTGTACGCGCGTCTAGATGTGTGTACAAATTTTTAAGCTTATGTTTGAGATTCAGTTGTGTTTTAAATTAAATATTTGTATTTCAATAGAAGTTCTACTTCTATTATTCTTTTTCTTTAATTCTTTTCAGATATTTATATGAAACTTGAAACACATATGAATTACAGCACGAGGCAAGGAATTAAAGGATTTTAATTTAGGTTTTTCAGAGAGATAGAGATGATCAATTCTAATTTAAAAACTTCGAAAAATAAGATCTATTTGTCTCTCTCACACACGCAGAATTAAATTTATTCTCTTTGTAAAATAGCAAAAATCTTAGAAAACTCGGGGGAATATGCAATCCATAAAGTAGAATAGAAGCAATGAATATTTCAAAAAAAAAAAAAAAAACATGTTAAGTCATATCATTGTGCATTTTCTACCATTTAAAAGATACAAGGAAGGGAAAACACTGTTAGTCATCTAACATCTTCATAACGATATTAAAGTTAAATAAAAGGTACAGTAAATAAATTAGATTTTTTTTTTAAATTAGAGAAAAATTTATTTTTTACTATACGAATAGGTGCAGCTTATAAAAGCTTAGAAAGTGTAAAACCTGTGATGATCTCTTATTTCTCATCATTGGCAACTCTGAATTGTAGATAATAATTGCAAAAAAAAATAATTTATACACTTCTTTAAAATTGCATAATACAGATTTCTTTTCTGTCATTTAAAAAAATAATAAGCGTGGAAATAAACAAAATTATTGAATCGAACTACAAACAGTGAAAACTAATATGCCTCTGTCGGATTTATTTTTTTGCAATAGTTATTCAACTTTTAAATATTTTTTATATTGTCCCACTAATTTTAATCTGAGTATTTTTAATATGAATTATTTGCTTGACAGTTTAGTTATTTAGTAGTAGTAGTTTTTTTATTAGTAGTAGATTTTTATTTAGTAGTATATTTTAGTAGTTTTTATAGTTATTCAACTTTTAAATATTTTTTTATATTGTCCCACTAATTTTAATCTGAGTATTTTTAATATGAATTATTTGCTTGACAGATCCCCACATGGAAATAAGTAAACTTTTTGAAGGCTAACTGATGAGACGTAATAATGTTCTTGATTCAAATCATGCACTACTAAAGTCCGTGCCTACTTATTTGACACTTGTTGACTTGGCGAATAAAATTTCAGCTCGGCTGAATTTTTGAAATACTCTCTCCCATAAAGAATTCTTTGCTAGTCTAATTTTCTTCTCTTCTAAAGAAAGCATTAGTCTTCTAGATATTAAAGTTGAAATTTCTCTCCCAGGATTATAAGATAAATTCGATTATTTTAGTTCAATAATTTTCATGAGGAGTTATTGAAAAAACAAGTTATACGTACATAAAATTTCCTAAATTTAAATTACAGTCGTCAAAAACACGCATCAACTTGTTCCTTCAGTTATTTTTCTCTAGAATATTAAAACATGTGATATATTTTCGAACTGAAATAATTTAAGGAGATTCTTGCTTTTATTTAAATAATATACTTTTAAGACATTATTAAAGAAATAGGTACAACGCATCTAATTGTAAAGCAGATGTGTTTTATTTTTGAATTCAAAAGTTAAGAATTATACTTAATTTTGAGTAACCATTCAAATAATTGATTAATAATTTAATTTTCTATTATATGTTTGTAAGAATGTAAACATTAAAGGAAATGATAGTATTAAATAAACCTGTACTTAACAAATTAAAGATTATTGATGTTTCTTATAAAATGATGTGTATGGTAAATAGAATAGTGTGGACAATAATTAATTGTCTAATATTATAAGAAAATTAAAATGGAATTCTCAGATAATTCTTGGTACTTCTGTATTATTCATAAAAAATTTTTGAAAATTTTGTATTGGGGTAATTAAATTTTTTTCTGGGAACTAAGGTAATCAAATTTTAAGGGAAATATCATATCTTTTTTAAAGGTAAATTAAAAACAGACCTGTCTTTTTTAGTTAAAAAATATATGTTTTAGTATTTTAAAAATGTCCAAGCAAAATCTTTTTTTTTCATTTTAAAAAAGTATTGAAATGTAATAACTCGTTTTTCTTAAAGTTAATTTTTAATTTTGCTTATTACCAATTCTCCTAATAATGCTTAACAATTTTTCTAAATTTTCAAACCGAAATAATTTTTTTTTCAAAAAAGAAAAGAATGAATATTTAATGAAATTATATTTTTTTTTTTCCCCTTAATTTTAATATTAGGTCTTTAAATAATTTTTTTAAACTTATAAATGCATATAAAAACCCAAAAAATTTTTTTTCATTACCCTTTTCCCTTTTAATATTTTTTGGTAAATGATTTAATGAAAATTTTATTTTTTAGTAAATAAATGTCTTAAATTCTCAAGAAAGACATACATCGAAGAATATAACCTTTCTTTCAACAAAATTATCAAATTTTGTTGCAATGATTTGTTTACATACTACATTCTTAACTCAATACAATTTCAATGAAATATTTGCAATTGCATCTCTCGAGATTTTAGACTGAGATTAAAGATTTCAGGGAAAATATGTTATTGATGAAATGTGTATACCATCATTCTTTGTGGTATATGGTACAGGAGAAGGAAAAATATTCTTACAAAACCTGAAAATGTCATTCTTCGTTTTATGGAATCAAAATAACTAGGAATTAATAAATTATACATCACGAACCATTTCAAGTAAGCAAAATTATGGCTTTAATGGTTACAATGTAATAAAAAAGTGTGTTGTGCGTGTTTGAGGCTAAGTTAAGACACACACACGTCCAATTATTTATAATTTGTTTATAAGAGAGCAAGAGAAACAGACATGTATTTTTTTTGTAATTATAAAAGTAGTATTAAAAAATGCCATTATTTAAATTATTTATTAATGACAAATATGAATTTAAGCTATTTTTAATGGATCTAAATCTCTTGCAAATTATTTTAGTTTCGTATATTTCTCACAGTGTGAAACTTAATTTAGATTTATAAAGCATTTATGTTTTTGTACATAAAATATATATTTTTTTCAACTTTCAAAGTGTTTTTTTTTTCAGTAATAAGAAAACAATCTGTCTAAAATTTGTTCATAAATCTATGAATAAATCATACACAATTTTAGTTTTTTAAAAACATTGAGTTCATAATTCTGATTTGTGAATGGATGTATAATGTATAAAATAAAATTTGAATGATATTATTTATGTATTATTATGTAAAAAGTTATGAACCAGAATTACCAAGATTAATCAACGAAAAGGGGCAGTGTTCCACCAACACAGTGCGAGACCTCATACAAGTTTTGACACTCACCAAAAGCTTTTATAGCTTGAATGGGATACAATGCCACACCCACCATATTCTTCAGATCTGGCACATTCAGATTATTATTTGTTCCGATCACTGCAAAATTTTTTAGGTGGTAAAACCTTCACTTCAAATGAGGTGGCCAATAGCCACCTCGATCAATTTTTAGAAAAGCAAATTTTTAAGGGGAGTCAGCACACCAAAAAGATAAAAGGTTTTAACCAGAATGGCCAATGTATAATTTAATAAAATGCTTGTTCATTATACGAAAATTGTCTTTCATTTTCACACACACAAAAAAAAATTACCTTCCGAACAAACCATAATAATCGAATTTAAACCACTTTGTTTCCCTTGAAGCAAATCTAATTTAACGATCGAAAATGGAACAGTAATGGGTTGCCATTTCATTAGCATGCGTGCTTCAGTTTCTTTTGATTGGATTGTATAATATTGTCAAATTAAGAAAATATTGCACGACTGCTGCAAGGAGAATAACGTTGTCAAAATAATGTTACCGAGATTATAATGAGCTTAAATTGATTTTGTAAAACAAGCTTTACTCTTTGATGCTATTTTACTTTCGTTAAGAAGTTTCAAACTACCTTCGTTCTTATTCATTAATTTTCCTCCTAATTACAAATATTCGTTTAAATTTTCTTACCAAAATCTTGTTCAATTTTTTTCTCCCTCGTATTAGTAATGACGACAGATTACCGAGCATCATTTCAAGTGAATCCTAACAATCAATGAAAAGTTTAAGCCAGGTAGAATGTTAAAAAAAAAATGAAGAAAAAGAATGCTCTTCATCTGTTCCTCACAAATATCACATGACAAGTGGCATTTGCCACGTGTTAGCAAACCCAAACTAATGTCTTGTCTCAGTATTTCATGAAATTTTTTAACTATTAAAATAGCAGTTAAATATCAATTTTAAGAACAATTTTAAAACATGTTCTCTAAATTGAAATAGGGGTTTTTAAATTTAAAAAAAAAACTCAAATATAAAAAAAATAAAGGTTTTTTTTTTTAAATTTTAGGAATGGCAAATGACTTTAAAGTGATAAATAAAAAAGGCACTTTCCAGTAACTTACTTTATGTTGATAAATAAACTCAATAACCCAGAAATCAAAATAGAATTGATATACTCTTGGTATTCATAACTTACTTCTCGTAAAGAAATTGGTAAATCAGTAATTATATATATTTTAGGTGAAAACCCAAATAATATTTCCATACATTGTAAATTTAATTAATATTATATGTATATTTTTGTACAAACTCTTTCATTCCAATTACTTAAGTTTATTTTTTGCAGATTTCTGTTTATCTTGAAGTTCTTAATAACACAGGGGTACAAAATTAAAGTTTTGGATAAATACAAAGTTGTTTTCAGTGATTTTTGTATTATTTAGTGTGCTTATTTTGAAAATGGCTTCCATTTTTTCCCATCACGTCAGGATTTTTTGTACATTCGATATCAATATTTTTGCTAAAACCCAATTTGAAAAGGAATTCTCTCGAACAATTTAGCCTGGGCAATTTGGCAACATTCGTTTATATTCAGTTAAATCTATGTAAATATTGGTTTTTAGTGAGGCAAATTAATTTCTCGGCAATTAGATGAAAACCATTGTTTTTAGACCTCACAGGCTGTCTTTGACCGGGAGAAAAACAAGAAATTCATTCAAGATTTATACATTTTACAACCAACTATGGTGTAACTTCTAAAATAAAATCACCAACACACTATATTAATTTCTTTTTGCTATTTACATAAAATAGAGGATTGATTGACCAAGAGGAAGAAAAATTATACTTGTGTACATAAAAGTTTGTAGCATATTTTGAAATGCGCAAGAAAGCAAAACAAAGTTTCTCCTTGGGTACGCTCCCTTTTCCTTTGAAACTTTTTCTGATGTTCTTCTTTTATATTTAATCTCAGGATTATCTCGTTTAGCATCCAACAATAGTCGTCTAACTTGTTCTTGTCCATTCTTCCTTGATATTTGCCCTCAATATCTTTGATAACTTGTTTTAATCTTTCCCCCTGTTTTTCACTGACTAATCCTAAGTTTTTTGGAGGAAAATCAACACGTGAGTGAAGGAAATGTATTCTCAGACTCATGGAAAAACCCTAACTCTTAATTTCTCCAGCTTATTCGTTTCAATTCTTTTACAATCAGGATCCTTGCATTTGCCAAGAAACATTCTGATAACATCTTTGAAAGAATATCATGCTTCTTTTTCCTTTACTGCCATGTAAGTCTCAAAATTCGTTACCCTTCATTAGCTTGCGAATATCTGGAATAACAAAGATTCCCTCTGTCAACTTGACTTCGGATAAACCTGGAAATATTTTACAATCTTTGGGTGTGAAAAGGGCACGGGAATAGGGGTCCCTTGGAAAGGGGAATGGTGATAAAAAATTTTATCGGGAAAGATATCATCTTTTTTTTTCAATTATCCCTTTATGGATAAGACGGAAAAAGTAACAATAAAGAGGGGTTTTGGGCCTCTTTTGTCAAAAGGGGGCCCAAAACATTCTTCCTTCCCAGTCTTCTTTTTTAAACCCCAAAAAAGCATAGACGGAGGCACTTTACACGGATTTTATGATGAGTCCATGATTAGTTTTGGTCTCCAAGTTTCATACCAAAATACGCAAGATAAAGCAGTTTTACATGGTCTATAACAGTGATGGTGAACCTATGACCCGTGGGTCAGACACTGACCCACGATTGCTACTGACCACTTGTTTGTTTACGCGGGTTTATTTAAATTTTCTAATTTGTTTGGGCTATTTATATTCCATTTGAATTTTTTTAACCCATTGACACAAAACTTTTGCTGTCTGCCTTCAGTTTATCATTACAGTTCCAAACACTGGCTGTTAGTTCTGGGGGGACCCCGAAACCAAATTCATTGGGTCCCTTTTTTTTAAACTCTCAATTTTTTGAGATCTCTTCTTTTCACTTTTAGGGGGCCTGAAATTGGGGGGCCCCCGTATCTTTAAGGGGCGCTACACCCCGGGTTGACACCCGACAATAAAATATGAAAAAATGTAGTAATGAAAAAAAAACAAAATTTTTAAAATATAAAGTGTATAAGTTTGCTCACATTTTGTTTGTTGAAAACGATCGAAAAACCCAAAATAAAAATCCATATTTAAAGCACTTTTTTTGGATAAAATGCACTTTTAAACAGTTATGTTCAGAAAAAGGCTTCCATAATCCCTTTTTTCCCTTAAAAACCCCTTGAAATTTTAAAAATGTTTAGTTTTATAAAAATACTGGTTAAAATTTTTTTCCAACCGGTGCAAATGGGCATTAGTGACCCGCGCTAGTACTAAAAAAATTATGAACAAAAATTTGACCCACGTCTCCAAAAGGTTCGCCCTCCCTGGTCTATAATGCCCTTAGCGATTTTTCTTCTTATTCCCCTTTTACTAACAAAGTCATCGCCTTTTGCACGCCTCGAACTCAAAGCCATGTTTCCGAAACTCACAGAAAAAAAACAAAGTAAAAATACTGAGATAAAGCTCCCATTACTCAGCACATGCACTACAATAAATGACACATGAAAAAAAAAAATAAACCAAGTTCAAAATTTCAGGGTTTACGTTCAAAATCACCTCAGAAGTGATAGTTTCGTTATAATCTAAGATATGGATCTAAGTTAATGATTCGCGCGACTCTACTGGTAGAGAAATATTGTGGCAGGAAGAGAAGGGTGGCACACACACACAAAGTAAAGATGTCACAAAATGGTATTCTGTACGTTTCACCAAGGCTGATTGGAGTTGAGCCACGGGGAAAAAAAAAATTTAAGCGCAAAATTTTTTACTATAAATGTACATAAAAATTTAAGTAAACTAAATTTTTCAAGAAAAGGTAACGTGAGGGAAAATTTTCATTATCATTTCAAAATATACCAAAAATACTTAAATTCAGCTATCAGTTTGTTTTTTTCGAACCCTTTTAATTATTAGAAATATTTTGTTAAAGAACTGTTTTGATTTTTTACTTAAGTTTCCCTAACTCCCATTTTAAAAATTGAATAAAGGGGAATATGAAATCTAGTGTCTTTTAATACAAAAAAATTCAAAATTCATTTCATTGCATTATGTATAGCAAATTATGTGCAACATGTAATGAAAATGCAGTTTTTTTAAAAAAAAATAGATAATTAACACAAAATACTTGTAAATACATCATATTATTTACATTTATATTGTTTAAGAGATAAACAGTGAATTTTAACAGCTCCATGTAAAACTGGTTTAATCCTGGTAAAAGCAGTCTTCAGGCGAACTTGTAGGATGTATACTGGCATACATACTGAATTGTGCTTTTAATTATGTCGTTCAACAAGAGATAATTTTTTTTTAACTATGATAATGTTCTCACGATTATTGGTAATGAAGCATAGAACTTTATCATATTTTTTATTGAGAGAAGAGGGATAATATATATAGATAAAGATTATAGAGAAGCAGCTCGTTTTGTGTCTTTGAAATTGCAATTCACACAAAAGAAAATATAATAAAATATATTTCATTAATAGAATAAGAATCATATTATAATTGAAGAAATGTTTTCTAAAATATTATGAATTATACCAAATCACACAGTTTTTTTTTTAAAAAAATTTTAATGACAACAACATTAAAAATTTAAAAAAAACAAGGTACTTAAACGA
>BMAV01015573.1:390455-439819 GCA_019973955.1 Trichonephila inaurata madagascariensis | reverse complement strand
AAAAATGTACAAGAAATAAGTAAGTATAGTTGCAATAAAAACTATCCTTTCTTTATTTATTATCTAAATATATTATTTCTGAAGTATTCTATTTGTTGAAATAGTACACAAATTGCACCTGACTTTTATATAATACAATAGCCCTTTCACATTTCAATCATTATTTATTATACGATATTAGATAGTTACTGTAGAAAATATACAGGAATTTTTGAAATAGGAAAGCGTTGTTACAATAAAAACAGCATTTTACTCACATTTGCAATAGAGTCGTTGAGGGAAACAAATATCACATCGAAACAGGTATCATAGGAGAACAAATCTCCCACAACGTTTTCAAACTTTCAAAACAGAAGGGCTTATTGTATTCAATCGATCAAAAAAAAAAAAAAAAAAATAGATGGCAGAACAAACTCGAAGCAGTAATTAGTCTTCCCATTAATATAATAGCAAAGTCAATATATTATAATGGATTTTGTGCTTTCCACAGGTGTATTTTGTAAGATCAGGTAGATGGGAAGTAATGCTCCCAAGGCTCACGAAAGGGTTAAAAAAACATGCTACATATAGCTCGGAAGAATTTTATTTACCAAAATATATTTCATCTCATATTCCTGTCATATTTAAAGTATCATAATCTCTTATTAATATACTACATCTATAAATCTAAATATTTGTCTTGGTTGATGAAAGTCCTGAAGAGTTCATAAATGCTCTCATTTTGATATTTTTCTAAATCATTTTATAAAAATTATATTTATATTAATAAAATGAAATTAATCTTTTTACCTGGAGTTTTAAAAGTACAGATTTAACGAACACACACAGATTAAGTAGAAATACACTCATATCCATAAATTAAGTACAATGCCAGCTCCGGGAAATAAAGATTCAGAAACAAAATAAATGGGACTTATTCATCAAGCTTATTTATTAAACAAAAGATAAAGAACAAAAAAGATGGCGTTTATGAGATACTATTCATAAAAACAACAATTTTTGCTCTCTGGAGCAATTACAAAAAAATACTCTCTTTACAAAAACTTAACATTACACGATTTACATGATAATTAATGCAGTTTATGTCTCCAATGTGATGAAATACAGCCCGTACAACATTTAGGCGTGCTGAATATCAAATTATCGAGCTGATCTTGGAGAAAATTACTTCCCTCAGTAAGCAATGCTCTCCGAAATTTCGGTACACATGTAGGACGGGGTTGAAGGGCTGAAACTCGTAAGCCAAGCATGGGCCACATATACTGTGCCGGATTCAAGCCAGATGATAATTCTAGCCATTCTATCGGGGTAATAAACTCAGCTTAAAAGAATTTGCTTATGATGTTTACTTCATGAAGACGGGCGTTGTCATCCATAAACACAAATTCTGTGTTCGTGGTACTCCTAAACAAAAGTAAATGTTATTTCGGAATGATGTTCCAATAAAAATGGTCTGTCATGGTTCCAATTTGAACATGCAGATCTACTCTGAAGCCCAATAAAATTTCCCCCAAAACGAGCTATCTGACACCACCGTAACCGTGCAGTTCAAAAATGTTGCGTTGGAAGTGACGGGTATCTGGCGTTCTCCATATGAAAGTTTGACTTGAATCAGTTTACTAGCTAAACCTTAACTCGTCGGAAAATACTGTGACAATGTCTACACACAGACACACACACACATTGTATGTTCTCTATTCCAGGCTAACCATAGGAGACAGTGAGTTGTGAACGGAACCCATCTAAGAAGCATGCGAGCATATAGACCAATATGTTCCAAACGTCTGTTCCTGCTTTGTTTTGAAAGTGTCCTACCTATGGCTGCAGATAGCTGACGGGACAGTTCGGATGCTGTACTCCGTCTGCTTCTTTTTGGAGTTACTGCCAAATATCGGTCTTCATTCGGTGTTGTAACTTGGGGTGATCTGTATTGTAACGTCTACTGACATTTCCCTCATCTTGGAATCGTTGCCAAAACCTAGAGATGTTCCTAGCCAAGTTCCTCTCATACTTTCATCTGAGTACGCTATATTCCATACTGCCGTTAATATTGCTACGTAAAAAAACATCATCATGCTTCCTCTGTGTCATAACTATTCGGTTATGTCACTGAGTGGCTTACAAAAAGCTTGTGAACAATTTTACTTCTTTGCCACCGTTCCGCATATACCCTTCGCTTACACTCTCGTTATTGTGATGTACTATAGGTGTAATCTGGTGGCTTCCTGTAATTTGCACATTATTGTTGAAGATGTGTGTGATAATTCTGCAAGTGAAATTTTTTGTCTAGAGTTTAATTTGCATGTGATTCTGAATTATCCTTAATTTATGGACATGAGTGTATCTAATACTATCGTAGATACAAAAACTTATTAATCTATTTAAAAATGCAAAATATTTTTAAATAATTTAAAAGCAGAACTGATGTTCCAGAGTTTAAAACTCAGTAATTGAAGTCAATAAATAATTAAGCAATTCCACAAAATTTGTTCCAATTAAACTACATTAATTTTCAATACATAAATTCCTTCAGATAACACATAAATATACACAAACAGATTTAATTCATATTCATTCATAGTAAAATATTAATATAATTTTACAAAATTTATGATAAATTACCATTTGTAACCTTTAAAATTAACCCATGAGAAATGAATTTCTTAGATACAAATATTCGTTGCTGTTTCCCTAGTTACTTTTAAGAATAATATAAATAAAATGTATTCCAAAAAATATTCATTGAAGTATTTTTGAAATACATAAACACACATGTATATATATATATATATATATATATAATATCAAATATATATATAATATATTTTTGATATATATATAATATATCAAAAACCAGAAATACTAGATAATGAACATAACAAGAAATAACGTAATAAAAATATAAAAGCTAAACATGAAGATCGAATTTATAGAAAAATACAAAAAAGGAACTATAAAAAAAGAACCTAGCAAGTCAGAAAGCAATTTTGGACTTAGAACCGATTAAGTGGGGTTAAACTAGTTTGAAGGCGCCAACCTTCCCCCTTTGCAACTCGGTAGGAAGAACCAAATAAAATAAACAAAAATTCAAAGTATATAAAAACTCACAGAAAGTATGATAAAACCATTGACTACTATTCTGCAACAAATTCTCCCCAAATTCTTAAAGCAGAAAAATCCCAAAACAATTACGTTAGAAAAGTAGTTTTAAAAAAAGAATTTAACAAAATTTCCTTACTCACAGATCTTTTTCCAAGAGAATCATGAGTCTTGAAATTAATGAAAAGCAATTATCCACCAAGTTAAAAAACCTGAATATAAATAAACGCATCTTTTGAACTATCTTTTAAGCAAGCCAGCATAGATAGGTACCAAGAGAGATGACAATCAAATTTGGTAGACTTTGAATTGGTTGATTGTCAAAAATGGGTAAGATGTTCAAGATGTGTGTGGAAAAGATACAAACTGTGATATGAGTGTTATGATATAATATGAGTGATATGATATATATATATATATATCATACCCCTCACGATACCACAGCTCATCAAATGTAGTGACTGGCATATGGTGACGAGCCAGTCGCTCGGCAACCATAGACCAAAAGTTTTCTTTTGGTGAAAGATTCTGGTGAACATGCAGTCCAGGACAACAGTTGAACATTTTCCGTATCAAGGAAGATCCGTACAATACCGGCAACCTTCGGTCGTGCATTTTCCTTCTTAAACGTAGGGTTTCGCCCGACTCGAATTAAGGGTAGAGGCACGGGTCGTAAAACACCAGAAGTGTAACGTTCACTGTTAAAAGTACCATCACAATGCGAACAAAAGAGGTGACTGAGACGTGTATCCAATAGCACCCCATACCATCGTGCCAGGTGATGGGTCAGTATGACGATGACGAATGCATGCTGCCAATGTGCGTTCATTCCGATGCCACCGAACATGGATGCGATAATCTTGATGCTGTAAACAGAACCTGGATTAATCTGAAAAAATTACGTCTCGCCATTCTTGCATCAGGTTCGTCGTTGATCACACCATTGAAGACGCTCCTATCTGTGATGCAGCGTCAAGGGTAGCCGCAGTCGTGGTTTCCGAGCTGAGAGTCCATGCTGCAGCAAACGTCATCACAAACTGTTCCTGCAGACACTTGTCTTGCAAACGACCCCATTCTTGACTCAGGGCTCGTGACGTGGCTGCACGATCCATTAGGGCCATGCGGGTAACATGCCTGTCGTCTCGGCTGCTAGTGACAGGGGGCCGTTGAGATCCAGCATGGCATTCCGCATTACCGTTCTGAATCCATCGATTCCATATTCTGCTAACAGTCACTGGATCTCGACCGACGTGAGCATCAATACTGTGATATGATAAACCGCAGTCCCGGTACGCTACAATTGGACCTTAAGAGGTGTTGAAAAGCTAAAATCTTCTTTTTTTTTCTTTTTTAGACAATTTGAGATTTTTACTTTTTCAAATTGTATAGATTTTAATATTTCTAAAAATACCTTACTTTAACCTCTAGAGCAATAATAAGCCCTTAAAACCTATTTTAAATATTCGTTGAAACTGGGCCATGCTCATTTTAATGGTGAAAAATGCAAGCAAAGTACTTCGTTTTTGCTTAAAAGTTGAACATCTAACATAAACCAAAACATGTATCTTTTATTGTAAGCTGAGCATTTTATTTTATTTTTTTTTTTTATTTCCTAGACGATTAGAAGTCTCACTGTATACATTAAAATCAATTTATCTCAAAATGCAAATTTTAATGTTCGATGTACCTTTTCTGAGAAATCACTGTTCTCAGGTATTTAATTTTTTTATGATATATTTATAATGATGGCTAATACATATTGAAATGAGGTTTTTGTAAAAATCTCTAAAATTTATTTTTTACAAATTTTTTTATGGGAAAAATGGGTCAAATTTCGCAATGTTTGATAAAATATTTCATAAATTATTAAAAAATTCAGAATTAGCTAAAAGCTCATTTCTGCATAATGAAAAAGGTGTACTTTAATTGTATGAAATATTTTAGACTTGTACATATGACATATTTTGAGAAACGCTGCATCGAAAACAGCCAATTTAACATTGTCTGTATAGAGAGAGAGGTTTTCAACTCCCTTTAATCAAAGTCAGACACTTGCTGGTACGCATTTATACTTTTTACTCGAGACATCGCAACAACTTTCACCAGGTAACAACATTCAAATGCAATTCGTGTATGAGAAACCAGTTGAACAATTTCCTAATTTAAACATAATGTAGATGTCGCTACCGGCGCCTGCTTTGTCTGAATGCGCTGAAAAGCTAATCATTTGCATATCCCAGTACCTTCTTACTGTCGCTTAAATTTCATGTCTAAAGGACGTCGCCTTCTTTGTGTAACAATTTTAATGGGCAGTTGTGTACATATATTATATAAAAATAGCTATAATTATAAATAAGCAACGCATATATAAATAGAAGTACAACCAGATGGTATATGTAAGAAACATAACACACATTATAACTTAAAATTTACTATCTTAAGACATTTATTTCTAAAGTAAGTAAAATTTTCCAATGAAATAAACTACACAAAAACATAGGGAAAACAATAAATCTTGGATAACAGTAAATGAAAGCAATAATACACTAACAATCCAATTTATTGTTGGGCATAACAAAAGTACATCTCTCAAACAAAATACTTTCTAACAATTAGCATTTTGTTACAGCAATAATGAAAATAATATCTATAATCAGTAATTATTAAAGTAGAAAATTCATTTATTGTCTTGCGTTTAAGTACTTTATTGCAATTTAAGAGCTCTTTATATTTTGAGTGATTTGATAAGCGAAAAACTTTTGCTTAGATTATGGCGATCCATTTTATTTTAGAGATTGTCATTCACTTACTGCAATGTGCATTAAGTGTTGCTTTTGGACTTGATATGCCATCTTTTTTGGAGATAATTCTCTTTGAATTTAGCCTTGAAATCATCAAAAACTGTGCGGTGAAAATTCAGGACATACCTCAATCAGATATTGAAATACCAGCCTCTTTTGATCCAGTTTCCATGACTAATGTAAGCTCTGGGATTCCTCTTGTACGTTCCGTCATGATTTATCAAATCTGCCAGGTTCTGGAACTGGAAGCGATACTTGCTCCAACAAATGATATAAATCCAAAGATTATGCAAACTTAACCAAGAAAAGGGAAGCAGATCCCCCCAACTCCGGCCATTTATTCTTTCACTTTATTTAAAATGTGTGAAGCTCTAGATATAAAAGTCGAGCTTCGCGCCCAGAAAATGAAAGACCGGCCTTTATTACCAAAAGAAAGAGACAAGTTCCTGTGGTTCATTCTCCCACAGTTTTTTGCATCTGCAAAGCATTGCAACTCGATGCACAGCTGGCAAACGCCTCTGACAAACACATAAAACAACAATTTTAAAAAATAAGTTAAAACTACTATCATTATATAGTAGTTTTTTAACCACCAAAATCAAGCAATACGCATAACTTGTTTGCACAAAAAACATGCGCTTCTTATATCTGTGATAAAGAATGTGTTTGTGGATCAAGCAAAATTTTTCAGTTTCAACAATTTTTGTGAAGATCAATTTTAAACGTCGCCTTCCATCACACACTAAAAAGGCCGCAAAGTAACATTGCTTTTCCAACGACGTCGAAAGCTATGATTCGTTTTAACGAAGAGTCTATAAACAAGCCTATCTTTTGGAGAAAAATGCCTTGAGGAATGGATCAACTTTCATTTGTATCTACTGCATTGATAATGGATAGAATATTCAAAACGAAGATCTATAAAGAAAATTCTGAAGTACGTCTAAAAATGCAGCAGGTATTCGTATATAAAAGACGACAACAATCTTCAAATTTTTATTAGACAAGACTTCAGTTCTAGATCATTCAATTTCGACATCAATGATAACTAAAGAGGGTTTATTAACTTTCACATGTAACGAAAGATTACATCTTTAAATATGGCATATAATTTATACTGTAAAGAGAACTACATAAATATATTGCCTTCTGTAGCAACGATATTTTTCGTCGATTGGGTAATGATATATATTTTGAGCACAACTAGGCCAATTACGACTTGCCTCTAGTGGAAGATACATATTCATTAATTACGTTGATAACTGTTCGCAACATGAAGGACGATCATAATTATTGCCTTGCGTGAAGAAAAAAAAAGCTTCCGCCTCGAAAATTAGTGTCAATTTCCTAGATAATATGAGAAAAAAGGAAGATGAAACAAATATTGCCTTCATAGAATAGGTGAAAAAACTTTTATTTATAAGGCAAAGAGAACATGGTTGCGTTATTGAATAAAGGACGATTGCTTGCATCGCCTATAATGTCAATTTTAAGAAAATGTTAAAATGTATTGTTAATGACCGTACGGGTTATAAAAACTGACAAAGAAAAAAATTATGATATTAGTATATTCTTTTTAATTTATACTGAAAAAAGGACGATTGTACATTCGTCGCCTTTATTATTTACAACTTTTTTTCTTACATTAACGGAAAGAAGAACGATGAGATAGTTATCGCTGTTAATACAAAAAAACCGTTTCCATCTATATCTATCTACTTCTTATGTTCATGAAGAAAGGAAGTTCATTATTATCGCCTACGGTAGAGGCAAGGAAAGCTTTCCCTATGTTTGGTAACGAAGGGTACAGTAACTGAAAAAAATAACATGCATATACTGATGTAACCCCCTGAAAAAAGTACTCTACTGCCTATAATGTGTGTTACTAATGCATTTGTTAACTATCATCAATTTGGCTTTGAAAAAGAATGCATTTTCTGTAATATTTGGGACCACTTCTTCAATTGCAAGAAATGAGAAGACATTTATAATTAGCAGCCTCAATAAAAGAATACACCTTTATTTACTATATATGTATAACAAGAGTATGATACATTGTTAGCAGAACGAGATTATAACATTTCATCACATATGAATTAAAAAGTCATTACTGAAATTATAAGGATTTTTTATGGAGAGTCTTAGGCAGAAGAAAAAGTTTTTAATTTCACTTTCACCCCTATTATGTTTCTAAAAAATATATTTTCTCTATTTCATTCAAAGGAATTTTGGTGCATTTTCAAAGAGGACTTTAATGTGTCTTCTCATAATTGGATAAATAAAATTAATAATTTTTATAGAATGTAATGTTAAATGTAAAAAAATAGCCTCTCAATGATATACATATAAAAATTTCCTTTTTATTATGCCAAAAATATCTCATTTTTGTTTATGTTTATTAATGAAAAAAATTGGATTTTCTAGGATTTTACAAACAAAAAGGGTCATGTTGAGTTTCAACATGCATATATAACTATACTAATAAGAGGAATAATAAAAGCTGACAGTTGTAAAAAAAATATAGTGTATCATGTGCATTTTTTCACTATTTATTTTTAATATTACAAATTATGTTATTTTAATGAATTAATTAAAATTGTAAAAAATGTTTTACTTCATTTCTTTAAGTATACTTTGATTCAAGTAGACATTTTACGGTGATCTAGCGGCATATATATTCGGTGGATGAACTCGGGAAAAAAAATGCATTAAGAATTTATTTTCAAATAAATAAAAAATGTAGGTACTGGAATTAATAGGGTAAGAAAACACGACCTAAGTACAGCAAAAACATAAACTAGCTATTTTTTTTAAAAAAAAGAAAATGTTGTGTAATTTTACTATATTCAAATAAGGATTATTATATGTTTTAAGATAATTTTACAGACAAATAATTGAAGAGTATAAATCAAGGTTCTCCCTAGCAATTTCGTCTATGATAGGAAAAAATGGTCTTGGGAATTTTGTTCATTTGTTGCCTTACATAAAAGATTTTGCTAATAATACTGCAGACCATTAATTGAGGAGAGAAATTAAAATGAAACTTTCATTTAAAATGTTAAAAGTTAAGATTTCATACACTATCTTAACAATTGCCGTAAACAACTATTTAAATACAGCTTTTAAGAACAAAAATCTTCTAGTATCTCTGTAATGTAGTTAATTTGTATATGTTGTAACTTAGAATGAATTCTGGGATGATTTTAATAATGGCCTTGGAAAATTGCGCTTCTTCGATACTACTGGTGACTGTTTTTTGTGTTACCGGAAAAAGGATGCTCACAATTATCTTCTTCAAAATAAGTGATGAAAATGAAGGCTTTCATCTTTAATTCGTTATTTTCTAAAACTAAGTAATTATTTCATAAAAAGAAAAGCTTTTGTTTATAATACATGCTACATATTCAAATTAGAGAAAGGAAAGAAGACCATAATTATATAATTATCAACTATAAATAAAGTAAATTTCTTTTCTATAATATGATTCACCATTACATGTCCTTTCTAGTTTATGCATTATTAGCTTTATCATTTCCTATTTAAGAAACGTTTTGCTATAGAATTTTTTAACGTTTCTTCTGTTATTAGAAACAAAGATAGGCAATTTTAGCTATTACCTTCCGAATAAGATAAATACAACTTTATTTTCTAGACATAAATACTGTATTTATTCGAATCTAAGCCGCATCCCAAATTCTCAGCAAGATTTTGTGAAAAATGAAAAATAGTGTGGTTTATCGATATCCAGTTTTAGGAAATTAAAATAAATTTAAAATGAGAAATAATAAGAAGTAAATAACTAGTTATTTTATCAGTATAATAAACTTTTAAATACATACATGAACCTGTAATTGCTCTAAATATCCCATCCAACAACTTTTCCCCCCTTCCAATCTAAGTCGCACCCGATCTTCAAAAACATTAACATTGGAAAAAAGTGCTGCTTCGATTCGAGTAAATACAGTAATTATGTTTTTCGTGCTATAAGATTTTAATTTTTGCAGAAGATGGGTCAAAATTATGAGATTGCAGTGCTTACATGACTTTAAGATAAATTTATATGAAGGACAAACAATTTCTAGAACGACTTCCCCTGAAACCTTTGAAACTAGTTACACTTGTCCAACAAAACAGTGTTTACAGTACCTTATTTTATGATATACTTGGCACGCTTTGAAGAATATTTTAGACTTGTTTTTCTAAGTTCAAATAATCAAATATTATTTTGTTTTTATAAGTAAAATCATTTTATTGGTAGAAATAATGAATTCAGTGTACTGTTACTCCTACTAATAGTTCACTCTCTCCGTACACACACACACACACATATATATATATATACATATATATATATATATATATATCTTGTTCAAATTTTCAATCGTTAATAAAATATTTTCTATTCATCCATTCAAGTTCAAATACATTTTTTTTAAACTTGTAGTGGGCGACATTTGATCTTAATATCGTTTTTTTTTCAAATATTAGTTCATTAATTAAATTTAAAAAATTAATCAATAGTAACAAACAAAAATAATAGTCCAACAGCATATATAGAAAGCAAACTCGCTCGTTTTGTCTCTGTAGCGCAATGAATAGCGCGTTGGACTTGTAATCCAACGTCTTAGTAAGTATACAGAAACATTATGAAAATTATTTCAATCAAATAATGATGACTTGAATGTGTAAATAAGAAACAGGGCAGATGATATATTTTAAAGAACAAAAGATTTATTTAAATAAAAATGGGAGGTTAATTTTTAAAAAAATGCTGCAATTTTGGGTTTGATTCTTTTGTAACGTTATACTTGTTGTTGTTCCTAATGCCACCTGATCGGCAAAGGCCAGATCAAGGCTCATGAAATCCATCATGGCAGAGGGCTGAGTGACGCCTGTCGTTAGCCGTAGCTTTGAGCACCATACAGGTGACAGAACGATTTAGCTCGGTTTCACCCCAATTTTGAGGGAGAACACCCTGGGGGTGGTCAGGGGCCTCCCACCTCTCTCACGTTATACTTTAAAGCAGCAAGAGGGCAATTGGCCATGAACCTAAAACTTCTGAACCTTTGATGAATCTCTGAACAAAATGATGAGGTCGATACCTGAGCTGGTGTGAGTGAGTGAGTGAATATGAACGTCATACTGTTCGGCTCAACGAGGGCTTTTGGTGACGGACCCCGAAAGTTTGAACCATGGTCAAGGGACGAGGACGATACCTAAGATGGCACCTCCCTCTCCTAACTACCACACCTCACCAACAGGAGGACGTTTGAGCTCTCGACAGATTTAACATGCATTGCTCCTCTACACGGCGGGTCTTTAGCGGTGCTGGGCTCAAACTTGTGACAAGCCAGCCACGATCCGATACCTTGACCACTAAGCTACTACGGCCACTACCTGAGCTAGAACCCTCTCTCCAAACTTTCCCACCACGTGAACAAGAAGATTTTAAATCTCGACAAATTTACGATGCTTCAGCTCCTCTACACGCCAGGTCTAGAGTGACGCCATTACTCAACTAGCCCATGACTCAACAACGCCGGTCACCAGCTAGTGACCATAATCAAAGGGCTTCCACTTCTCTCGTAGCTTTGGTGCATTTTCATAACTGTTCTTTTAAATCATAATCCTAATTTTTTATAAAGATGTTGATCTCAGAGCAATTTTTATATTTTTGTTCATTAATTCTTAAACTGCTCGGGAGAACGAGTAATTTTTTCCCCTTTCTCATTTAAAAGAAATTTGAACATATTAAGTGAAGAAGAGTACGAAGGAAAATGTGTTAGGAAAGGGAAATAAAATAGCATAAGTATTCAGGGTAGAAAATTCTTTGTAGTGAATGAAGTAATTACTATTGCATCCATGCGTTTTTAAAATAAAAGTACAGAATAAAAAAAATAATACATATATAAATAAATTAAACACCATTTATTTGGGATATAAATATTTTTATTACAATATAAATAAATAAATAAACAATTACGATTAAATCGTGGATCTTTTTCTAAGAGCAAAACAAAATTTTCAAAATAAAATTAATTAAAATTGTTCCATAAGACATTTAGAAATACAAAATGACGATTTCACGTTTCCCTTAAGAATCTCGGTGAAAAATTGGATGCTCGTTGAACACACAAATTGATGATGTTCGAAAAAAAATGTTTTTAATATGCAAACCAGAATTTTTACTTTAAGAATCTTCTTCTTTTGGAATCCTTTGTAGAATTCCCTTAGTTCCGTCGAGCAATACGTAATCACCTGGGGAAAAAAAATTTCAGTTAAACCATTTTTTTTTTAAAAAGAGTCATTATTATAAGAAATTATAATAAAAAAATGCTTATATCATCGTCATTTTTAAAGTATTATTATTCAGGTATCCGACTACGCTCGGAACCGTGATTTCACAAAAGCGCATAAATTGATAGTTTTCATGATATTTAGTGTCACCTAGATTAGAATACATGTATAAAATTGTTTTAAGGACATTTTGACAAAAAAAAATTTATTTAAATACAATATTTTGGCAAAAAATTAACTTAGAATAATTTTTTTTCAAAATGCTCCTTTTATAAAAAAAATGCTTCTAAAATAAAAATATTTCGCTTACATAAAGTAAAGACTTCTCCAGAGAGTCTGTACTTGGAATTTTGAAAAATTCACATTATTTTCAGAGTTACCACCCATTGAAATAATTATCAGCGGTTTTTTCTTAAAATTTATCTCCTCTTAGTCGTAAAATATGGATAAACCCACTTAAAAGCTATATATCTCAAAAATTCTAGTTGAGCCTCTGTACAGAGGTCTGAGCTATATACAGGTAAAATATTATAAAAGAAGTATTTTTCACAAAAGGAGAACATTTTGAAAATGGGTCATTCTATATTCATTTTTTTGTCAAAATATTGTATTTAAATAATTTTTTATAGCAATAATATCCTTAAAACAATTTTATATACATTTTCTATTCTAAGTGACACTGAATATCATGAATATTATCCATTTATACGCTTTTGCAAAATCACGGTTCCGAACGTAGTCGGATACCTTAAGGCACTTTTAGTTTTACAATATGCTGTTTTACATAGTTTGACTGAAAAAGCTGAGACTATTGTAAGAAAAACAAATCAAATTGATCGGGAACTAGGGATCACACACAAAATCAAATATACAAGATGTAACAGGATCCCATTTGGATAGGAACTAGGGAAGTAGGTGGATATCACAAGGATTCGAAGTAGCATAGCAACCCATAGTCACAAACGGCTTCGCTCGGCGTGTAGGTGACCCACCCCGGAGTTTTTAAGGTTCGATTTCGAAGAAAAGAAAAAAACTCGCTCTTCCTGTTTCCTGATCCCGCTGGACTAAAAAAATTGTCGGATGAGCTCCTGTAATAAAAACATACGGGGTACTCCAATTCTGGATGGCAATGCTCGACGACTGAAAGAGATGAAGTGAAGCGACGCATCAGTTTGGCTGCCCTGAAGATACTTTGGCACGGGACTTTAGTTCTCTTCTTTCCAGCAAGAAATGGACTGATTGAGGCCTTGCTTGTGATGTTATAACTTAAATTTATATAGTATTTGCGTATTCTAGAAATAAAAGGAATTTTAATGATTAGCTGTGTGAATGTAGTCGCTACCTTGTAAAGATGCCACACCCTGTCTAAGCAGCTATTAGGATGACAAATTAGAAAAGAAAAAATAATTACTAACATTTGTTCGATATTTCATAAGATATAAAATGTGTGTGTTATGTTTTCCTTGCATAAATTTGAACATTATTTCACTATTTTGGGTATTTTTCTAGACAATTTTTAATTACACACTTCATAACTTCAATTAGAGCCAATAATAGTTAGCGTGATAAGATCACACATTATCACTTATATTATTACAGCCCTTTTTAGTCTGAATTTGTAATTCACTTCATAATTTTGAAATTGGGAATGAGTAAAATTATTGCAAGTAAAATAAATTCCTACCAAGTTTTTACCTTAACGAGCTTTTATTAAGTTGGATTCACTCTCTAGTGTCCCTTACCCTCGTCAGCATAAGAACTTGTGACGGGCTCATTGCGCTTTCTATTCATTATCCTCTTGGGCTCTTTGGGGTCGAAAAAGGCAAATTCTTTCCAACCAAATCCAGAAGCGAAGCGTGATTATGCAAATTTGGATCCTTTTAAATAGCAGAAGTTTAACGTAAGCGGGTGACCTTTTGGGAAGTGATTATGCTAGTCTGAGTTTAAGCGTGTAAGCTGAAGTAAGCCGATATTCCAGTGTTCAGCTATCCGTGAGAGTGCGTTCAAGTCAAGGTGGATACCATTCCACGTGAGATAAAGAAACGACATTGAGGATTCGAGTGTGTTGCTGCTACCTAGGATATAGAGGTAGGACCGTTCTACTAAATACTAGGAACTGTGTATAAACAGAGGTTAGGAGTAAGCGGTAAAGTTAATTATAATGGTCAGGATCGCGCTTATTTGGTAATGCGTATTGTGTGTTTCTTCACCTCAGATCCCTTAAGTTAAAATATAAATATTATCACTGTATAGTGTTTAAGTTACGATCTTAATAAAGAGATATTAAGATTATGGCAACGCCTGGTTCTTCATTCCCTCCCACACCCCTCGGTCACGAGGATAACTTAGAAGTAAGGCATCACCCACGGGCAAATGCCTTACAAACTTACAGCTTATACAGAGACAGAGAGAGAGAATATTTATATATATTTTACCTTTGGAAGCAAAGAGTGGGGAATTATGCGGCTTGCTTTTTATATTCATAAGCAAAAACTTTTCAGTATTTCCTAAGTATATTCATGATAAAGGAAATGAAAATAAATCTTTTTCTTTTACAAGTTAAAAAATTCCCTGCAAACACGTGATCAGCAATATTTTAAAAAATATATATATAATATCTTTAAATAAATAACCTGAAAATTTGTACTATTAAATGAGCATTTAATTAAATGAATTTAAATAAATTATGACGTCATTACCCGTTTTAAATTGTTGTGTAGCTCCATGTAATCCAGCAACGCAGGGCAAACCGTACTCTCTGCTCACAACAGCACCTTATTAAACAAAAATAGCAGAATTAAGAACGCATTTATCAATAGAAATAAAATATTCAATTGTCATAATTATTATAAAAAAATTACTAGAAGTGTCTACAGAGGGGATGTGGATGAAAGAGGAAATCTAGCATTTCATAACTCCATTAAAATATAGCAATAAAATCATGCATTTTTCATTACTAATTCACGGATAATTATAAAGGGGTTATTTGAAGATTGAGAGTCACATTTTAAACTCTTTTTCTTATTTAAATAAATATGGGTGTAACGGCTGTTCTGCGGGGAACTACTTTCTTTTATATGGTATTGCTGCCTCCCAAATTTGACAGGGATTTAATATTAAAGGAGGCTAGTGTTTCATCAAACAACTTAATTTGGGGATCCTTCTTTATAAAAAAGTATGAATTCCATAATATACTGTGTGATATCTTTTAGATAATTTACCTCTCTAAACATTGTGTAGTTTTACAGAGCATTTTTTTCTGCTCACGACAGTGTTCCTTCTTCACATGCTGCATGAGGAAACTTTTAACAACGCAGAAGAGTTGGACTGGTCTGCCCAAAAGCAATACATAACCCATCCAGATGGAAATTAATTGATGAATGTCAGATCAAATAGTTACATAACGCACCTATCGATTCCCTCTTCATTCTTGACGTCTTTACTGCAAAAAGGACGTGTAGATAACTCGCTCCAACGTGTTAGCATTGTCAAGAAAAATAAATTAGTTTGAATTAGCATCGTCCAAAGCAACATGAGAATTGTTGACGACAAACGCGTTTTTTTTTTAATTTTAATGATCTTGAAGTTAGTTGCATCGTAAATCTGAAGTGTCATTATAGTGTTTTAGGGTCTTATTTTTCAGCCAAATTATAAACTCATTTGGAGTTCATACTTTTGTTCAAAATTAGGGAAAGTACCCCGGTTTTTCCCCCTATCTCACTAGCGGACTTTCAGCCCGGGGTTCAAAAGCGTGCATTTCCCCCTTTATGTTATAAAACGGGTGTTTATTAAAATCGTGTGCCCCCTCACGATCTTGCGCGAACTTTCCCCTTTGTCTACAACTGTTGTTAAAAAACAAAAAAATGGAGAAATTGATTGATTGCTCTTCGTTACAAAAAAAGGATACACGGGTTTATCCAATGGTTTCGTAATTTTGAGCCTTGATCACGTGATGAGGATGATACCTGAGCTGGTAACTCATTTTTCCCTGCCCAACCATCGTGGGGGCTTTGGTCCCGTTTTAACCCTCCGTATGGCTCCACGTTTAAAGGGGGGTATAATTTTGCCCCCGATTCGTCTGAAAATCACGGGAAAAATTTTTTTTCTCTTTTTCAATACTGTGATCCCGCTCTTTCCCCGTGTACGTTAAAAAACATCATTTGTTGCTTATTTTCGCTGCCGGATGGAACTAGAGAGCTCGGAAATTTCTTTTCACTTGCTTGATTCCTCAACTGATGAAAATGTGAATTGTAACATATGTAGATCAAAAAAAAGCATAAAAAACCCCCTAATTTTTTTGGACCGGAAAATTAAAAAAGTTCCCCCTAGGGAGGGGTTTAAAGCATCAAACTACTAAAGGGCCCGAAGAATTTGGTCCCGGGTCGTGACCATGATCTTCAGTCTATTGCGTCCACACAAATGGTATAAATTAAAACATGAACTGCCGTTACCTGTGTATCTTTTTTTCTGACAATATGATGGTCCTAAATAGTTTTAATGATGCAGAATAATTTCTAGTGTATCGAGGCGAATTTTTTTCCTTCCTTAACGTCTATTACTAGAATTAAAAAATAAAGCCGAGTAACTTAACATTAAAAAAAATTTACGAGTCAGGCTTAAAACAGTACAAAATGTATTACATTCGTTTAAGCAGACCAACAGATAAAACTCGAAGAAATGCACTGGCACTTTTGAGAAACACCAGACAAACGAGTCCTTGAAAAAATTTGTGCTAGTTAGTAGAAAGTGAATACGAATAACAGAAACTTTTTAGTAGAACTGAGAAAGCTTGATAAAATTATTACTCATAAATGTTGGTCTCATCTTTACAATCGAATTAGAAATTTCCAAACTGCAATTTCTTTTATTTGAAAATATCGAACTCTACAATAGAAGTGCCGAACTATTGATAAAGAACTGAGAATATTGAAATATTCTGTATTTTTGTATATAATTAGCAAAAAATGTTTTATAAAAAGTTTTGCCATTTTTCCAGCAAAATACAACGTTCAGAAATCTAAGTAAAGAATATCAAAAATAAATAAGTGATTATTTAAATTGAATTTAATTTTGGTACAAAATAGCTTTCTGTTATTCTTTGTTTTAAAGAACTTAAATAATTCTGATAATCTAAATATCTGAATATGTTACCATGTGATATGAGTCCACCAAGTTCTGTGACAACACCGCCCAGTATAGGAAAATAGGGCGACCATCCAATATCCGTGCTGTAAGTCACAAGTATTTCACCAGGCTAAAAAAAATATTGTAACTATTGTGCAGAGATAAAAGTATTAAAATCAAACACAAACATGGCAAAATTACATGTGTTAAACAATTTATATCTCGCAGATAAACCATAGAAAAGTTTTAACGCGCAAAGCATGTAGCTAGTCAACAAAAGATTTGCAGCAATTTTCTTTCAAAAATACATCTGTGTAATTTTAATACATACTTGCAAGTGGGATGCTTCTTCTAAATCAAGGGCAACACGAACAATTCCTTTAGCTACACCTTGACTGACTGGTATTCCTGAAGAGAAAAGTCAAATTTTCTCGATTAAGACTTTTGCTTATAAGGGATAGTCCATATAAACATACAACAAAACATGTGAACCCTTTAACTGTCAAGTTATTTTGATGATTTGGGTACACAAATTGTCAAATTTTTATTGCAAAAATCAAATGTTCATTTTTTTTATTTTTGAGGTCTTCAGTAAAGTGCTGCCATCTATTGAATTGAGCGCACATTAACTTTTCCCGAGAATCAGTCGGGTTTGACAGAGATGAAGCCGAAATAAACGTCTACCGATATATATTCGGGTAAAAAAAATACGATGCACTAAAAATTACCCCAGTAGTTACCTCTCTCCGCTAAGAGCAGAATCTGCAAAAATTGACCAACAAAAAAGGGTTGCGCGCGAGTTATATAAAATTTCCGTTTTGAACTGTAAGATGTAGAGACTTGAAATTTGGCAAACGTGTTTATTTTGTTCAGTAAGTCCGGCAAGAACACTTTTTTTGGAAAATCCACCCCCAAAAAGGATGGATTGATGGGAAGTTAAAAGATTAAAAAATACTTTTTTGAAATAAAAGGGCTGAAAAATTTTGGGGAAATCGGGAAAAAGCATGTTGTTTTTGTTGGGTGGGGATGCTTAGCACGGTTTTCGAGAAAAATAGACTTTCAATGAGGTTACAGAAAAAAACCCCGTTTTTGAACTATTACACCCAACAAAACTTGAAATATTAAAAAACCTATTTTTTTTGGGACTAGGGCCCCCCGCAAAGGGAATGATTTTTTTGAGAGAACCGATTAACAAAGTTTTATGGGGGGGGAGGATGTTGATCGATGGGTAGTAAAAGGGGTGTTATGGGAAAAATACAAAAAATTTCCCGTTTTAAAACTATTAGACAAACTTAAAATTGGGGAAACATGTTCTAACTGTTCAGAAAGGGAATCGCTGAGAATGGTTTTTGCGAAATTTGAACTAAAATATTTTTATGCGAATAGTAGCCTTAGTTTATATGTTTATAATACACTAATTTAATATCAGTATACTGCGTCTTTTTCTGCCTAATATCTTTGCAGTTTACTTAAAACTATTTAAAATATAATTTAATAACTATCCGTCCATCTTGATCCTTATACATTTTGAATTCCACCGTGCGAAGAACGGGAATAGTAGCTTTATGTAAGCCATATATAGATCTTTATTTGATATACAATGATAATGCATATTTCAGCTTATATTTTGATGTCAATTTATCGAATATTTACCTTTCATGGAGAAACTGTCATCGTTATTTATAACCACTTTCCGATCCATATTAATCTGAAAATAGAATAAATATAACTACATATATTCCATAGATTATTAAAATAATAAAACGCAAATTAAATGAAATTTTTTTTCAAAGCTTTTCTAGGGTTAGTTGAAATAAATTTAAAGTAAATAAATTTATTTAAATATAAAATAATTTTAAATCGAAATTAATCATCCTGTAGTTATAACTTACCGGTTTAGGAAATCCCCTCATTATCTCAGGGAAAATATATTTATCTAATATAGGTTGACGTCTCCGCCTGTGATTAGCCCTAAATATCAAAAATAGTCATATGAAATATAATACTTAAAAAAAAAATTTAGAATAATATAAGTAGATATTTTTAAAGGTAAATCTTATTTCTTCCTAATATAAAACACATTTCCTAAAAGCAGATTCCAAACACTATTGGTTATTTAAAGAAAAAGAAACAGCTATCACTTGATAGTAAAAAATTAAAATATTTTTTCCAGTTTTGGTTCTTTTATTTAGTTAAAACAGAATAAGTGAACGTGTCTGTAAAAATAAGAATTAATTTCACGTATAAAAATATAAGATTGCCATATAGGTTCAATATATTTCTTAATGTTGTGTAATTTAAAGGGGATTCTTTGTATTAAAATCTTCTGTTTTTATTGAATAAGAAAAATTGCATTCAATAAATATTTCAATATTCATCAAATTTATATTCAATTATTTTTACATGCTTCTGGAGTAACAAGGTTCAAGAGAAATTCGATTTTTTTCACGGATGATTTACTCTAAATTGGCTTAGGATCACTGGTACTTACTGATCAACTGGGAGATTTTATAAGATATGCAAACTGTGTGAAAGCAGCAATGAACTGATTATTGGTAAACCTCTAGATGACGTAATATCTAAATAGGTCGAATCTTAGTCGAATCCCCTGGTTTGGCAACAAAAATTTGGCTGGCCTTTCACATTAAGTTAACTATCAACTGAGAGGGAATAGTAATTCTTTCCGAACCAGCTTTTTCTGTAGTTTTTCGGACAGTGGTCAGTTTTATGCCAACGGTCGACTTGGAATGTTTGTTTGGAACAAAAAATTTTCTAGAATGTAGAAGAAAAAGATGACTAAAAAGGAAGCGATGGCTTGGTTTTGTCTGATTTTAAATAACAGAGGTAAGAAAGAAAGGATTGATTGGTGTATGAATATATAATTGTTAGCATCGAGGTATGAATGTCGATATGCTATTCAAAGTAACCTAAAGCATGTATTTTCTGCTTTTGCATTTTAGAAGCCACGTTTTTTCTTATGTTATTCTTTTAAAACTCATTTTAAAAACTACGTTTTTTTATTTATTTTTTATTTTTTAATATTATTTTTTAAAAATTGCGTGTCGAATGAATATTTTCCCCCACTTTTAAATGATAGAGGTAAGAAAGTAATGATGTAATGAGTGATTAGTATATGAAGGATTGACATAATTATTTCGATATGAATTTCCCAAATGTGGAAAGAATATGCGTTTGTTTGAGAAAAGCAAAAGGTAGATCGTTACTCAATTCAGCTTAAAGCATGCATTTTCTATGTTTTTCCCATTGTTGCATTTTAGGAACCATGTTTTTTTCTTCTCCCCTTCTGGAAGCAATTTTCGAAACCATGGTGCTTCCACAATTTTTTCCTCTGCAGCCATTTTGAAAAACGCGGTGTTTCCTTTGGCGAAATATTTTGGCGCCAAAAAAATCAGGGAGTTCAACTAGGACTTTCTCTAGATCATAATATCCTTGGCCATAATAGCGAGGATGATGGTGAAATTCATTAATTCTCTTCTAGTTTAATAACTAAAAACCTTAAATTTGATGCATCTTCAAAAAGAATTTTTTAAACATTGATTAAAATGCAAAACACACCCAAAAATTCCAAGGAGGTTGGAAGATTTGTTTAGATGGTATCAAGGGCTGGGTATTTTTATGATTATGAAATAGAACCTTTTTAAGTAGCAAAATTTAAATACTTTTATTTTGTAATTAGGTTTACTTACATAACATATTGTTAATTTGCTACAAGCTAATAAACGCAGTTTTAAATATATAAGTATTAAAAATGATTACTTGGCAATTATTCTAGGTGATCTGGAATTGAGTAGCTCATGTATTTCTTCCAAAGTCATGTAGTAAAGGATGTCTTCATCTGGAATTCTTCCTTCCAAAACCATCATCTTGGCGAGCTTTCTGTATCCTTTGCGCCATTCATTCAAAGCTCGAATCAAAAGGGACTGGTAAATACAAGAACGTTATCATGAATTTTAATGTATCAAGTGATTGTGTAATAATATGCAAACGTTTTCTAAAGTAATTCGCTGAAACGTTCTTGATCTTGGTTCAAAATTACGGAGTGTCAGGTAGTCCTCGTGTAGCTTATATTGCGACGTTAATAAGTTTCACTCAATAAAGTGTTCGCTTACATTAAGAACATTTTCTTTTAAATTGATACTGATTTCAAATTATGGATTTTATTAGTGTTGAAAATACAAACAATTGTATATTTTCTACTAAATAATAGAGAATAATTCCATTTTGAAAAAAAATTCGTTTAAATACCTGAATGCTTGGATATAACACACAAAAGATATTTCTTAAATTTTAATTTGGAGAAGTTAGATATGAATATGAAACAATGAATTTTGTTTAAAAAGCTCTTTTCTTTCAAAAACCGATTATTTTTTATCCTTTAATTTTAAAATTTGATTAAATTCTTTCAAATAATTTAAAATTTTTAAATTTAGGAACCATTTATAAAATTTTAAATGCTTACTTCTCTAACTAAAACAATTACCTAGGTAAACATTTAACTACAAAAAAACATTTTATGGAGTATTGAAATACGATAATTATTTTAAAGTCATAAAATGTGATCTCGATATAAATTGTATGGTACTTTTCCGTTTCGCCGGCGCAGGTTATAAAGTCGCCAAAAATCGCCACCTACTCCAAACGGATTATTCCTGCTGGTAACCTTTTACCTCCCCAGTTTCAAAACAAATTGAGGCACATTTTAAAAAAAAATATTTAAACGACATTAAAATGTTAATATGCATCTGTGAGATTCGCCTGGCATGTAAAACTTTATAGGTGGCGCGGCCATCGAAATGAGACAGAGACGAACAACGAGACGGGAAGGAAGGGGGACAAGATGGCGGAATGAGCGGAATAGCGATCACTTAGGCGAGGATGGAAACAAAATGGTGTTAGCTAATCAAATTTAAATGTGCTTAATTAGTTTTTTATGTTGTTTTGTGTTGTGTGTGTGTGGCTGTAATCTCAAAATAAATTTTGAGCCACTGAAGCAGTCGTGGATTTATTATGCCTGAACTTTCTTATGGCCTAATCTTTTCATTTGAAGATAAAGGACCTACGAATTTTATTGCATCCAAAGTAAAAAACTCTTACAACTAATATTTATATATTAATATTTTTATGTGCATAGTGTGTGTTGGCGTCAATAAAGTTTGCTTAACGAGATTTGCGCCCAGTGAAATTAAAAGTACCAAATTTATTTTATACAACTTTAGAGGCCCAATGTGGGATTATTATGGTACACACAAGCCAAAGCCAGAGAAAGAATATCTAAATAAACTAAAAATAAACATATTTACAGTCATTTTAAAATATCTGTTTAATTATAAATTTTTTTGTACCAAACAATAATTTGACTTTAATATCAATAGAATGAGTATGGTGTAAAAAATATATTAAGAAACCAGCTGGTAATAGAATACCTTTTTATGCCCCAAGATCTTTATTAAAAAAAGACTTATTTCATTCCTCTCGATTTAAAATCATATAATTTATACATATATGTATGTACATATATATATACACTAAAGTGCCACTAAATTAGGGATACCTACCTTGTAACGAGTTGAGCCACCTCTGGCCTTGATAATGTCTGCCAGACGACGAGGCATAGATTAAACAAGTTTCTGGAAATGTACCACAAGAATGACGCGAAATATTGGCTAAAGCTGCTCAAAATTCAGTAAGGTTCGTTGGTGCTATGTGGTGGCCTTTCACGTCTTATTCCAAAGCATCTCAAAGATGCTCAAAAGGGTTTAAGTCTGGGCTTCTAGGTGGTTAATTTATGACAGAGGAATGCTCATCCAACCAACCTGTAACCAATTGGGACTTGTGAGAGGTACAGTTGTCTTGCTGGAAAACTCCATTTCCGTGCGGATAACAGAACAGCATAAACGGATGGAGGTGATCCACCCAGTAACTCTACGTTACGAATTGCATTGAGGGAGGTTGATACACGCACCAAAGATCCCAAACAGTGCCACAAAAAACACCCCAGACCATAATTGAGCCGCCATGCCCTTGTACAGTTCGAAGCTTGCATGCAGGATACATGGCTTCATGACCCTTAAGCCTTATTCTCAGCCTCTCGAAGGCGTTAAGAAGTCGGAATCGAGACTCATCACTCCATGTTACTCCTTTCCAGTCCTCTGCACTCCAGTCTCTGACCTCTCTTATCCAGGCAAGACATGCAGCCCGATGGCGAGCATTGAGTAATGGTACTCTCGTAGGTCGACGGCTCCCGAAACCCATACGGTGAAGCGAGCGTTGCACAGTCCGTTTACTGACTGTACTACTGGCACCGTCATTCAACTGGTAGGTAATTTGATCTGTTTGTGTTCGCTGGCTACGTTTAATATACCTCAGCCGTCTCTCACCACGCACTATCAAGGCTAAAGGTCCTCCCAATCGATAGTTTTTTGTCCACCGTTCATGTATTCTTGGTATACTCTTGGCACTATCGACCTTGAAAATCCTAGCTATCTGACGATTTCGGAAATTGAATGGCCCATCCGTCGCGCAGCTACGATTTGTCCACGATCGAAGGCATCTAAATCAGGCAGTTTGCGCATACTGGCAATTCCAACAACTAATTCAGAACAACCATAGTACGCGCTATATACGCAGTTACCACAGCGCCCTCACTTGCGCATAAGTGATGCGCAGCTTTACACAATTAGCATACACCTTTCTATCCCTAATTCAATGGCACTTCAGGGTATTTATTGAGTTCTCTACATCTATATTTAATATGCTCAGCACACTCCTTATTCACGCTATTTTACACGTGAAAGTAATTTTCGAGGCACTTACATATTTATACAAGAACATATATTCTGAATATTTACTTACTTTGGAACTTTCCCTGTTTTGCACAGCTTTTCTACTTTTAGGCAGAATGAATCTCAACACCAATCTGAAAAAAAAGTTAAGAGTTATGTAAAGAAACACTAATTTATTATTATTACTATAAAGGAACTTTTAAATAAAATGAAACCAATTAATAGCGTGTACTTAATAAAAAATTAACTTACTTGTTTATGAACGTCAAAGGAGCTTTTATTTCAGAAATAATTTTCCGAAAGTCGTCTTGTTTTTTCGCTAACCTATCGCTCTTAACACTTCCAACAAGGTTCTGCAAAAAAAATTTATTTAAAGCTAATTTATAATAATTTTTAACATAAGAATTAATATAAATTTAAGATCCTTTTAATTGATATTGAAAAAATATATAAATTGGAATGAACAAATTGGATCGCTTACGATAACGTTACGATAAATCGATAATGCTTTTCTTTTTAATATCTCATTCAGTGCTTTGTACAAGAGTTATTTTGTCCTTTATGGGAACTATTTTGTTGTTCGTTTTTCTATATCTAAATAGCATACATTTTACGCTTATCTACTTTTATTGAATAACCTTGATTCTTTATTATAGCTCATGTTCGAACTTTTTATGAAAGCAATTTTTCTTTTTCACAGAGTGGTCCAATCAATTTTATACCATTCCTTTTAAACTTTATAGATGATACCAATACCTGTTTCCTGAAGCCTGTTTTCGTAAAACAAAAATTCATAAAAATATATTAAAAAATAATTAATTGGTTTTTCAAGTATCCCTGCAAATGGTAAGCATTTTATTCCAGCTTCTGATTCTTTAATTGTTACATATGGCAATTAATTTTGATGTGTTACTCGAGTTTTTGTCCATAGTGTTACAGAAATTTCGAACTTTGTTTCTCTGCCAAAAGATATTGTGGCAGTAAGGATCATTTGTACATCAAGGGAAGGACTCTTTCAGTTATGTCAAGTATAAAAGTAGGAGTGACCTTGGTGGTAAATTTGATTACCAAAGGTCTTCATCACCAAATTTGGAGACAAAAATGGTCGTAACCAGAAAAAATCCAAATGGGACTAAAATAACCATTTGAAGTGAAAACTCAATAAGAGAATCACACAAGATTCTTCCCAGATTGTACAAGGACAGTGCAAGAAGGTAATATCAGAATAAAACATTTGAAAACGACTATATGTTTCATTTGCCTTTTCCAAAATTGTAATTATAGATTAAAATTATCGTGCTATATTTGTGAGACTTTTGAATCTTTTATACTGTATATTTAAATTTGTGTGTTGATTATTTTCTGATGAAAGGTAATCTTCTCATTATAATAAAAAATATAGCTATTTATAATATTTCAAGTTACGCATAAACTTCTAAAATTACATGCAATAAAGTAAACTAATTGTTACTTGACACTTTTACATACTATGACAGCAAAAACGTGATTAAATAAAAACATATCAATGTAGTATTTTTGTAAATAATATTGTAAAAGCGATAAGCAAATTACATATCAGGAAATGGTTTTCTAAAGAATGTAATTCCCTCTCCCAAAAAAAGTACAATAATGACAAAAGTTAGTTTGGCAACCTTTTCAGTAAAGTATTAAAGTTTGAAAATTAATATAAAACTCTCAATTATAAATTTACAGAATTAATTTTATTTATTTTAATGTTGCCTGTGATAATTTGTGTGTGAAAATAAAAATTTATTTCAAAGCTATTTGTAAGAGAATTGCAGCTTTTAGTTTTAGCGTTATTTAATTTGAAAATACTTTTTAAAAAATCATTAACCACACATTTTTTTCTGAAGAATTATTTTTAATCGTCTGCTTCTATGTAACGTATCTGTTCATAAATGAATGCAAAGGAATCCAGAGCTCCTTTGGGCTGATTTGAATTAGATCTGAATTTATGATACATTAATTGAAAAAAATAATAATGCTTAAAATTAATGATATATTATAAAGAAAACATAAAAATTTATTACCTGCAAAAATTTAACCAGTGTCTTCGGGTCCTTTCCCCAGGTAGATGAGTGAATGTCAAACTAAAAGAACAAAAACAAGCACTCTTAAAGAAAATTCATTCTTACTCAGTTTAAAATGCTAACTTAGGTATTTAAAAATATGAATTTAAAATGAAATTTAATTATTTTTCCTTATTATTAAACGGTTTTATTTATCTCTTAGGCTGATTTCAACAAGTGTTCGTGTTTTGAAAGCCCATTATTGACACAAAAAAAAAAAGTGGGATCAATAGGTAAAATTAATACCTACAAATTCCATAATGTAATACAAGATTTCTTTGCCACATTTATCGTTCATTTAATACTTAATTTATGTTTATGGTCCTCCATGGTTGCTATAATTTTAGAACAAAATTTTAAAGATTGTGATATATTCATTCAAAAACATATAATATTTAAAATTATTTAAGTTATTATTAAGGTCACCTTACTCGAACTCTTACTTGAGAAGAAAGAAATTTCCATCCAAAAGAACTAGTAGCGCCATCTGCTTGTCGTTTATAATTAAAGTAAAGATAGCTTTAAATATACAGTGTTACAAATTAAAAAAGTACCTGAAGGTAAGATCATTTTGATACAGAATTAAATAAAAAACAAATTTTAAAAGAAATAGTCGTTATTTCTCAATTAATTTGGTCTGATTTGAGCGCATTTTTACTTGAAAAGAACTTTAAAAATCAATGACTTCCTATTATGATATATAATTGAAAATGATTTTCTTAATAATTACATTTTAAATTAAAATACATTGGTAATTTTTTTTAAATTCTATCATAGAATAATTTCATAAAAAAAAGTTTAATTAATTTTATATGTAAAATATAATAAAGTCAAGACATTTTTTTTTATTTACTTTTTGATCTAAGAGCATTTAAATTTCATTTCCTTTACTTTTATTTTCTAAGCGTATAAAATGATTTGTCGTTCGTTAAGTAAATATATACTCGTAACTCACACAAGGATTCATACAAAATGTTACTGAATTTAAATTGCAAGTAATCATTTCATAAAAAGATTTCCCCCTTTTTTTAAAAAAAATTTAGAACTCTCTTTTTCTAAATATTTTCAATGAATGATTTTCCATGTTATACAATCAGGGCAGCTGGGAATCCTTTTCATTAAAGTTGACTTTTTTTACTGTATGAAAATCAAACCGGCAACTGCATTAACCCCTTAAGCGGTTTGCGCGTGCAACGTACGGGCTACCGAAAGTTGGCCGTAACAGGTTTGCCTCTATGCTGTACGGACACTGATATTTTCTTTCTTTCTTTAAATTGGCCTAATTTTTTTTATTCTTATGGTGTATTATTTAATGCTATTATTTTTAAAAGGTGATGTAGTTTGTCTATGGTACTGAAATGTTTTTCGTCCGGTATGTTTTTGTGGTTATGGCCGGAATTAGTATGCTATTAAGCTATAAAAAATAAAAAATGTGCTTTTTTTTTCTACGCGTTTTGGGCAAGAAAAAAGGACCACTTAAGCAGGGGTGGGCAGACTTTTACATGGGACGGTCAACTTTTAATTTTTATAAGGTGTTGCGGTCTACTTAAGGGTGTAGGTGTGGTGAGCTAGAAAAAAAAATCAAAAGCATTTATATTACAACAACTATAAATACAGAACATGTACTTACCAACATAACTATAATATAAAATACTTACGCTTTAAACCACGTTTAAAGTGAAACGCAGGATATACACAAACATAATAACAAAAACCACGAATTTAATAATATCACATGATGCATTTATTATTAAACAATTCAAAATACATTAAAAAATAAATCATTTTTATTTAAAGTTAGTTTTCCCAGTTATTGTTAGTAGAAGACTCTTAGTGTCTGTATAGTGTCCGAAAACCTTGAATATCATGGTATATAATTATTAACTCCTAATCTTCAACTGGATTCTGAGTGGTCGTCCGTAAAATGAGAAGAACAAGCTGTCTTCATTATATTCATCGTTGAAAATGCAGATCTACACAGGTAAGTCGGTTGCATCGATGTCGGAAAGATAATTCTCCAGTCTAGTTGGTGTCGGTTGTTCCATAAATGTTTTTTTAGTATGCGCGTCCTAACTCCTAGTAAGAGTGGTCACCCCAAAATGACATGGCGGTCTACCGGTCGATCGCGATCGACTTAATTCCCATTCCAGACTTAAGGGGTTAGCTTTTGAAAATCCCTTCTTAACATTTCATTCGGTTTGAATTATGAAAAAGTAATAGATCAGTGAATTAATTACTAAATATTTAATATAATAAAAAAAGAGATCAAAATATATACTTCTCTCAAGCATCTGTGACCATGTCTTTTAAGAAATTCTCGGTATTTTTCACCGGCGTTTGAAGAAGATGTTTCCAACCACGTTAGAGCTTCCTGTAAATTTTTCCCAAAAAAAATTAGCTTTGTAATATTATCACTTAATCTATAAATAGTATTGTAATGTAGGTGTTGTGTGAGCACAATTATTATAGTATTAGAAACGTATCATAACTTACATCGACGCTCATTTTTTTGAAATCTTCTGGTTTTATATCTTGAAAAATGAAGAATGCTAACCTCTGCAAAAAATATTTCAAAAACTACTGAAGAATATTTCAAAAATTGCATTAAATCAATTGAAAACGGATTTTTTAAATATATATATATATATATATATATATATATATTTGCTTTGCATAACAAAAAAATACCACAGAACAATCAAGAAATTGTCATTTGACTTTAAGTTAAGCAAGAAAATACAAAGGGTTTTGCGTAGTATAGTGCAATTTAATAGAAGCACAATATAAAACATTTTAACCTTTTTATTCTGTACAAATATATTACATACAAATTATGAGAAACTTGTTTATCCGCATTATAATACACCTATAAATTTCTTTTTTTCTCTCTCTCTATTTAATACATGCTGTCCATTATTAGGCAATTTAATGTTCTTGTAACTCATGAATTAACTAAGGATTATTTTTATTTATCATTAAAGCTATTACTTAAAACTATTAATAAAAATAAATACTTAGTCTGTTTTTACTTAAGTTCTTTAATTAGTTTTGAATGACACAGAAGTCTAAATAATCCTCTTCTGTAATTTTATATTCATTCATAAGTTTTATTCAGTATCATTTTTTTCCAAAACTCGTATTGCCACCTGAAAAGCTTTACTTGTAACGATTTTTTTTTTTCACAAACCTGAGTGTGATATAGGAGAAGCTGAGATCTTCAATAGTCTGCAATTATTTTTTTTTTACCGAATTAATACAGGATCAAAAATATAATAAAATAGCGAAGAGTAAAATGGATCAATTTTCCCCACACACAACTTACATTTAAAGTTTTGTGGAAATGCATAACCGGAGGACAGAAACCGCGACGCTGGGTTCCGCAAGCACATACCGTGCTCTAGACCACAGGTGTGCAACCCGTGACCCGGGGGCGCATGTGGCCCGCCTTGAATAACTTTGCGGCCCGAGAGATTCTTTACAAAATTCGACACTATTTTGTACAATATTTATTGTGTAAAAAGTTTTTTTTTTTTTTGTAAAAAAATAAATCTCATAACTGTTATTATTTTATCACGCTGCTTCTGTTCCTGTGAATCTCTTTATTTTTTCTAAATTGAAATTTATCAAACATAAATCGGGCTCAAAGATAACGCACAAAAATCTGCAACATCAATTACGATACGCAAATACACATGCATTGAGATCGACTTGCAAAACCTAAGTGAAAGAGTTGAGAAACAGATATATCACTAATTAAATAAATTAAACATTATTTGATTATTGTATTATTATCATAATATTATCTACGTTTGTATACATGAAAAACAATGAAAACAATAATAATATATCAGTCTGTTTTAAATTTTCGCTTCAACAAATGTTTGTAATGGTTTCAAACCTAATGTAAAGATACATATTTTTATATGTGGCCCGCGGGATTGTAAAGTTCTTCTGAAGTGGCCCGCGAGGTCATTTGGGTTGGCCACCCCTGCACTAGACAAAAGTGATTATCCAAGGCCAGAGGTTGTTACTGACTTAAGTAGATCCCCGACAGTGACCCCCGACTTAAGCTACAGTAATCCCAACCAGTGAGTCGGCGGATAGGCGAACGAACGAGATATTTGCTGTGGTGAGCGTATGTGAGTTGTGTTACTGTTAATTGGAAGTACTGCATCAAGTGTCTGACGACGTTAGTTGCCGAGTCAAGTGAATCTCATGATTTTCGGTTGCTCTTTCTTGCTGGTAGATGGCGGCACGACAGATCAGAAGGTTGAGGGTTTTTTTAGTTCAGTGTCAAGGGCACCAATGTGGAAATGCATATCCGGAGGACACAACCCGCGACGTTCGGTTCCGTAAGCACGTAACATACCACTAAACAAAAGTGATCGCCCTTGTCCGGAGGTTGTACTGGCTTAAGTAGATATCAGCTACATTTTCAATCACTCCTAGCAAAATTTTAACTTTCTTGCCCTGTACAATTCAGGATGGACATAATCTTAGACCGAACGCTTGGTAGTTCGAATTTTGATGTAATTTTTTTCAGTAAATCAAAAAGGCTTGATCATTTTATTTTAAAACTTTACAAAACCTACAGCTTTTTGCTAAAACGCGAAATCAAAAAGATCGTTTATCCGAGCGTCTAAGTTTATTCAAGTGCACAAATTAAAAAATAAAACAATTTCAATGCTGACACATTCAAACTCTATCTTATTTATCATTACTGAAATATATTTTCCCTAAAAGATGCATGTATATTTTTAAAATGATTTGTTTGAGCTTACTTCAATAGCGGCTGGGACGTCAGCACTTTCAACGTCGCTGGATGTTGTCAAAAGATGAGAAAAGTCACTGTAAACATCAGCATTGATTTCTGCGTGAAAAAAGTTCAGTTTTAAAATTAAAGTACTTTTTCCTGTATTATTTCATACATTGGTTGCAGATATATTTATCTTATCTTTCAACAGAATAAAAAATATTGTAATTTTTAAGTTTAATATATATCATCATATCCCAACAATGCTTCCTTCTAGAATATCTCTGGCTTACTTCTTAAAAGAACATTTGAATCTCCTCTTATCTCTAAAAATATATCCACTGCTTGCATTCTCTTATTCAATTAAGTATTACTTTATTATATGCAATAAAAAGTGTGCCTTTTTTTTGCAACATTTTGGCAAAAAAAATTGATTGCCTAAGACAATGACAATGTGGCTATAGAATCTACTGTTATGAATCAGTATGTAGCAATATATCGTCCACAATTACCTAACTCGCTGACTGAAATCCATACTACAGGGTGTTTCTAAATGAATATCGGAGATTTAACGCTTTATAGTATTTAATAAATATAACTTATAATTATAATTCATACATCGAATGAAAGAGCAACTGAAATAGTTTTTTTTAATGGCTTGCATGCGCATGCACGTGAAACGTCTGTTAATTTTTCCCCTTCCCCGTCGATCAGCGCGCTAGTAGAAAAATGGCGACTAGTGAACAGAAAGCGTTTTGTGTTCTCCAGTTTGCAAAGACAGAATTTGCTAGTACTGTGCAGCGAGCATTTCTTATTAAGTTCAACAACGAGAGTCATCTAAATTGAATATTTGTTGAGCCATATCTCGGCGGAAAGTGTATGAGTCTTTCGTTTTCTGAAAATCAACCAACTTCGGAGCTTACCTTGATGCTCTACAAATATGACTATTTCCTCAATTGGAAAAAAGTGAACCAGATAACTTCTTTTGATAGCAAAATGGTGCACCGCCTCACTGGCATCTCACAGTACATGATTGGTTGAACATCACTGTACCCGACCAATGAATTGGCCACAAAGGGCCTCACGATAAAACTTGTTTCGCATGGCCTCCACATTCACCCGACCTGAAGCCATGTGATTTTTATTTGTGGGGGTTCATTAAGGATTGTGTGTTCGAACCTCCGCTACCAGTTGACCTTCCAAACTTAAGACACAGGATTGAAGCAGCTGTTGCAAGAATTAACTCAGACACACTGAACAAAGTTTGGGTTGAATTCGCCTATCGACTTGATGTGTGTCGTGTGACGAATGGTGCTCGCATTGAACATTTGTAAGCTTGTAGGTAACACTGTTTCAGTTACTCTTTCATTCGATGTAAGAATTATACTTAAAAGTTATATGTCAAAAATATTATAAAGCGTTAAAGCTCCTATATTCATTTAGAAACATTTTGTATTTTCATATTATTTGGTAGTGGCACATTCATTTGTATTGAGACATAGTTCTAGTTAAAAGTGGCAATTTATCTCGAAGGAATAAAACCCGAGATAGAGCGGATAGACCTTACGGACAGCTTATTGTTATAGATAAATGCATCAAAATTATTCTTCAAGCGAAATTTTAATTATAATTCAAATTCTTATCTGGTTATTTTTTTAAAAAAAATTCACAGTAATTAATTACAGAATACTTACCACCTATTGCCTTTTGAAGAGTAATAAATATGATCATATTCATAATGGAAGAGCCTTCAGAACATATCATATGACAACCCATTGCCTAAAAATAGTTAAGAATCACGACGATTATTCATTGGTATCATTTGTATAAACAGAAAAACAATGGTAACAAGAGGCAAAATTTTTGAATACGTACATGAGATAGACCCGTACAATTGTACATTAGTTTCGAGAATAATTCCTGAGAATTGCTACATTTATTTGTATGCACTCGATAGCTTTCGTAATCCTTTGCAGTTTTCTTTAGTTTCCTACTTGCTCCATAAAAGGCCTGTAGGATAAACAAATTGAGGTATCACAGAAATTATGTAAGTAAATTGCATCAGTCTTAAACTGCAAAATATGGATCTTAGTTTTATATCAGACATTTCTTACCCTTATAAATCTTTTCAAATTTTCTTTCTTACTAAATCGATTTTTGATATGTTTTCCACCGTGCCTTTCCATTGCTATATCGAACATCTCGTCCTCTTCTATTATTCTTCCAAAAAGCCCAACTGCGCTGGCCTGCACTGACGATCTGTTTTGATTAATGTGCTGGAAAAGCTATAAAAACACAAAGCATTTAACTTTATGAGTATACCTGTTCTTCTCATGTGTGAATTAAAAAATTAAACAATGCGGATTGAAGGATAAAGAAGTTTTTTTAATGAGTTAGTTTTAAGTGAATAGCAAGTTAAACAAAAAAAAAGCTTTTTGCATATCTCAGTTGAACAAAAAAAATCATATTTGTTAAATCTTAAGTCTGTAGATCTAATAGCTAATAAAATAGAGATTTTTTTTATTTATAACGCCCCGTAACTCTCTTGTGGGTCTATTTTTGAAAACACATTCCTAAGCTGCTCAGCAAAAGTAACATATTGTTACACATTTTGTGTAATGAACGCTTAAAAGAGTGTAAACAATTTATATATTTGGATGTATAATACATTAATACTACTTTCTGTTGTATTTATTTTATGTTACATTTGTAATATTCGCAAGCGACGCCGTTCGTTACATTGCAATGGCGATTCAATAGAAACATAGTGAAATGATGGTGATAGAGCCAAGTTGGCATAATTTTTGGTGACAATGTTGGCAACTTGGCGATTGATTAGATGGTGCAGAAGTTGATATACTAAAGCGCTACCTGGTGGGGAGCTGCAGCAAAGGGAATAGCACGAAAACCTTCTGCACAAAAAAATACGTATACATGCAAATTTTCATGGTGATCGGTTGAACGGTGTTGGAGTGATGCGATTTCATATATACAAACATCCATTTTTATATATAGAGATGATTTAATAAAAAAATAAATAAATAAAAGGGCTATTTTAGGATTTAACCTTCAATAAAATTTCATAGATATTTGTTAGCTTCATATTCTTTTATTCTTTCTCTTTATAGAAGTGACTTTAAAATTCCAAAGTAATTCGACTAAGTCGGGGATAGAGCTATTATTTTCTATTCTTGAAACCCTCGAACAACACTTTCGCAACATGAATTTTTGAAGTGCATAAATTGGAAGGTAGTTTATCCATGTTTTTTACAAAAACAGAAGGGAGAAATTTTATGAAAATACGCCGATAATTATTTCAAATGGTTGTAACTCTGAAAATAATGTGAATTTTTCAAAAATCATAGTTGAGCCTCTGTACAGAGGTCTAAGCTATATACAGGCAAAATATTAATACAATAGAAGCATTTTTTTCAAAAGGAGAACATTTGGAAATAAGGTTATTCTAAGTTAATTTTTTGCTAAAATATTGCATTTAAATAATTTTTTTTTTGTCAATATGTCCTTAAAACAGTTTTATACATGTATTCTAATCTAAATGACACTGAATATCATGAAAATTATCCATTTATGCGCTTTTTTAAAATCATGGTTCCGAACGTAGTTGGATACCTTAAAACTTACGATCGAGAGGATCGTCGGATTCATGAACCTACGACCAGGCCGACAGTTTTATAAAATAAACCCATCTTTTTTATCCAATATTTTAACAGTGACTCTTATTCTGGGATTGACGGGTATACTCGTCATCGTTCGATTTCCGTGACCCACACAGTTGCACGCTCTCAAACGAGGCCATAGTCAACTGGTTAAAAACCACAACAATTTGGAACTACATTTTTTCTAGAAAAATTTTTTTTAATAAATCACTCCGGAATTTCTTTATTCTTTCGGGTAATTGATTTTTAATTTTTACAATACAAATATTTGAATCGTTTTTATTTTCAGAGAAAAAAAAATTGCGTTGCTAAATTAAAACATTTATCCTGTTTTTTTTTTTTTTTTAATAATTCAATTCAAACTCCAATATGAAATTATTTATTTTATGATCACATATTGTGATATGGTCGTTCTATGGCGACCATATCTTTGATTGTCAGCGTGAATTAGAGGTGTGGGATTCTCGAAATGAATCGACATTTTAAAATTCTTAATATGACTTTATTAAGAATATAACTTAAATTTCTAATAAATTGGATAAACTTATATTAAGGGAGAATAAACCAAACACACAGCTGTAGTTAAACCTGATCGCGTAACTTTGATCACTTATCTAAATAATTATATTATCCGCCTACTTTCAATTCTGATAATATTACAAGTTCTAATATCAAATAATCAGTCCTACCTTGAATCAAGCTAAGATTCAATCACTTTCAGAGAGACTTTTAGGCACGCGTGCAATAGTATGCACCTTGTAGTAATGGCTAGAAATCTGGTAATCTTTGGTAGGCCGTCAATTCACACTTCTATCTCTTCTAAACATACCTTTCTCTAAATTGCCATCCCGCTTACTAAAACTTCTGTTCTTTTAAAGGCTATCTTATTTGCATTTACAATTGCATTTCACTTCTTGGATTTGGGTTAGAAAAGATTTGCCATTAATTTTGGCCGTCAAAGAACCCAGAGGTTATGTTACAGAAAAGACGCGTGAGCCCGTCACAATATAAATAAAAATGTGAGAGAATATTTAAATTTCAAAAAGCAATTTAAATATAAAGGAAAAAGCCAGATTTTTTTTTTAAATTATAAATGCTTTTATATAAAAAATTTTTATGATATATATAAATAGTTCTTAAGATTCAATTCATACAGATTCACTCACATTGAATACATAAAAATCGAAAAGAATTTTAAATTATTCTCAATATTTCATAACTCCTTTAACTCAAATAATGGCTCAAAATCAATATTATCAAACAAGTCTTGCTTGCTTAAAAGTGCATTTGCAATTCTTTGGGATTACGACGCAGTTTATAACATGCATAGTGTTTGTTAAAAGAGATTTATATTTTCTTTTTCAAATAGAACATACTTAGACAATAAGAATAAAATGTAAAGAAAAAGAAACTTACATCAATACAATAAAACATGACGTGATTGTACATTGATATGATTCCTCTTGGATAGTATTTACATCGATCGCTTTGTTGCCAGTCAGAAAAATGTCTGCTCTAGAAAAAAAATTTCAGATTTAAAAAAAATAAGTTATTTCTTTATAGTTTTTATTAAAAATTAAAAAACGAATTGAAAAGCTTTTAGTTACAAGTTGAAGGCCACATAAATGATTTTCCAAAAAAAAATGCAAATTTAATCAAAAATAGGACTTAGATATTATTGTACGGATTCATAATAAATATATATATATATATATATATATATATATATATGTATATTAAATTCAATAAAAATAGTACGATTATGTAAAACTGTATTAAAATTTCTTGTATGGGGTTAAAATAATTCACCACTTTCAAACAAAACTTTGTAATATAGAATATTTTTAAAAAACATGTTAAAGAAACAAACTTTTAAATATTTTTATTTATGGTATCCGACTACGTTCGGAAACGTGATTTTAAAAAATCGTATAAATGGATAATTTTCATGATATTTAGTGTCACTTATATTAGAATACATGCATAAAACTGTTTTAAGGACATTTTGACGAAAAAAATTTATTTTAATACAATATTTTGGTAAAAAATGAACTTAGAATAACCTTTTTTTAAAATGTTCTCTTTTTATAAAAAATGCTTCTAAAATAATAATATTTTGCTTATATAAACTAAAGACTTCTCCATAGAGTTTGGACTATTTTTTTTTTGAAAAATTCACATTATTTTCAAAGTTTTCAAAGTTCCATTGAAATATAATTATCGGCGTTTTTTTCTTAAAATTTCTCCCCTCTGTTGTCGTAAAACATGGATAAACCCACTTCTAAGTTATATGTTACAAACATTTTAGTTGAGCCTCTGTACAGAGGTCTGAGCTATATACAGGCAAAATATTATTATAATAGAAGCATTTTTCACAAAAGGAGAACATTTTGAAAATGGGTCATTCTATGTTCATTTTTTGTCAAAATATTGTATTTAAATTATTTTTTATTGTAATATTATTCTTAGAACAATTTTATATATTTTTTCTAATGTAAGGGGCACTAAATATTATAAATATTGTCCATTTATACACTCTTGCAAAATCACGGTTCCGAATGTAGTCGGTTACCTTAATTCAGCATTTCATTTTTAATCATTTACCTACCTATTTTCCTTAAACTTTAATACCCTTAACACATTTTTTTTTCTATAAAATAGTCAACTTTATTCTTTTATAAAATTCATCAATATACAGAATAATTCGCTAACAGACCCACAAACTTGTAGGGTGTGTAGTAGGTACAGAGACGACTCGGAATCGCATAAGAATGTAGGGTAGCAAATGCCGTAGTTGGGAGCTATGGAACAAAGAAACAGAGACAAATAATAGAAACAACAAAACATTTCAGGGACATAAAACATTTTATTGACAGATTGTACCTCAACAGGTGTTCGAAATTACGATCAGAAGTTGTTTGAAAGGCCTGACAATGACACTGCATGGAATTCTTTTTGTTCTGGAAGATTCCTCAGGGCAGTCTTGAAGTAGATGGCGCTGAATGGAAGGTTTCGTAGAAACAGATCCTGCTGGAGGTCGTCATTTGGGATCCGTTTCTCAAGGTAGTAGGCTGAACTCGTATTCAGACGAAGAAGTGGTCGACTAGCTAACCGTGTATGGAGCTGCGAGTTGTAATGGGCACACCACTCGGTGGTTGTACCAGGAATGGTACCCGAACAGGCGTGTTCCACATCACACTAACTTTGCTGTTTGTGTAAACAGAAGGTGACGTGAGTCTGGTCACATGAAGAGTCTGGTTACGAGACGCCCGTTTCTCCAGTTAAAGCTCTCATCACTCGAATATCTGTACCTTCCAGGTGGATACGTGACATGCCAGGAATATTCGAAAATGTAAGGAATTCCATGCAGCGCCGCTGTCAGACCTTCCAGACGACTCCTGGTCGTAATTTCAAACACCTGCTGTAGTACAACCTTTCAATAACAGGTTTTCCGTCCCTTCAATGTGTTGCTGTTTCTGTTCTTTTTCTCTTATTCTTTGCACCATAGCTCGCAACTACAACATTTGCGACCTTGCATTCATATGTGATTCCGAGTCATCTCTACACACCCTGCAAGTTTGTCCACCTGGTAGAGAATCACCCTGTATATTATGACGCATATATAATATTTATTTTCAATTCAAAGAAAACTTCTGTATATGACATGCACATTAGAAGTGTTCAATATATTTTTAAATACCAATCAACTGATTTTTAAAAAAAAGACTAAGACTAATTTTTTTTTAAAGTCTTCCCAAAACTACTATTGAACAAAAGCATTAAAAATCTATTTCCTATTCATAATAAGACTTGATTTAAAAAAATTGATTGGATAAGTTTATTTTTAAAACATTGTTTAAAGAAAGTTAACCAACAGAAATGTTTCTAAAATTCATTTGTCCACAAACATCTTATAAATATCTTATACAGGGTGGTTTATTAAGAAGTATACACTAAAAGAGTGACAATCAAAGACACGCACCACCTCATCAAACCGTAAGTTAGATGACTCTTAAAAGTTTGTGTCTTGCCCCCGACGGAAGTGGCGTAGGGAATAGCAACAGTGTAATACGTGCGAGATTCCCCTAAGATAGAATTCTTCAACCATTATCCCTCTGAAGGCATTTTCTTGTCCCCATATTTCCTTGTCAGATTTTTGTCGTAAAATACTTTTTTATTCTTTATATTTAAAGCATTCCTTTGATATGAATAAGACGATATGGATTTAAATAATTATTCAAAACAGTTGTAATCAAGATGATGTAGTTCTTTTGTCACAGTTCCTTGTAGAGAGATTGTACTCATTGAAAAAAGAAATTGTTCAAATATCAAATCTTCCGACTTGCAGGAGAAGGGATCACTGCAGAAAGAATGGGAAGACATGTGAGTACAAAGCATCAAGAAAGTAGCGGTTGATCGAGATCTACGACAAAAAGTGAAGTCACTCACTGTGATCATCCGATCGACCCTTATAACTCCTGTATGCCCTTATCAACAATCCTATTCGTAATAGAGGTACCAGTGACTGCAATGACCATCGGTGGACGACTCAGCAAACATGAGCTGAAGTCACACAGTCTATTACGCCAACTGCTCTCTTCGTTGCATTTTTCCAGTCTGTTTGAAATGATTCCTGACGCATTCGATCTGGAATTTTACGACAGACTGAGATACAATGGTTTTCAGCGATGCTGATGAGTTCCCACTTCTAATTAAGTCCTAATGCCCAGCAAAAATTTGCCTGGTGACGTCCAGGATAGGCTTGAGATACTCACCAGACTATAGTCCGTTACATACCTCGACAACTAGGTATAGTATCTGGTGTAGATCAACTAGGAATAGGTCATAGTATGGTGTGTGCCGTTTCATTTGGTTTTTCATTTCATTCACTTTGGTTATCATCCGTGATATCCTCACAGCACAGCGACACGTCAATGAATGTTCACAACTTTCATTGTTCATTGTCCTTCCAATCATGGGGTCCCTCGTCTTACATTTGAACAGGATAATTCGACTATACACGGCACACCTTAATACTACTTGCTTGCGGTATTCTAAAAACACTTCCAACCCGTCATAATCACCTTTTTTTTTCCAATATAGAATGTTTGAGCTATGATGAGATGGCTAATCCAAACATTCCAGAGAACTGCTTTTACTTAACTCGCCAAATGAAACTTGTATGGCAAGCAAACCCACCCACAATATTATCCACCATCTGTACAAGTACCAGTCAACCATCCCAAAATTTTCAAAAGGGTTTTTAATGTATTAAATGCCAAGAAAAATACAAGATTACCTGAAAAACAATGGTAAAGAATTTCAAAAGGACATCCAGCCCCAAAGGAGATGTAGCACCAGGCATAACTTCTCTGTAATAAAAGAAAACTATGATAGAATAATTGTTTTTCTATAAGTAATAAACTCTATAGCAGCACGCTTTCCCACAATTTAAGTAAAGTACACGTAGTTATGTACCACGTAAAATATTAAAAACGACCATTCTCGATTTATTAATTTACATTGGTGAAATCTGTAATTATTTCGTCTGATTTGTTCAATGAAGATTTAAAAATAACACAAACAGACTTTCTATTACGAACTCGGAATTTTAAAAAATAATTATATCTAATTGTGTGATGGGTCTTATTCGCGTCCTTTCACAAATCCTCTTGGGGAAATACTTCTTTAAATATTGTTTGAGTTTAAAACCGCCTTCCGTAGAGAGAGCTTGATTTTATGCTAACTCGAGTGCTATTGAAACCCTAGCAGTGTGAGTATTGGGGTTAATCATTACGCTATTATTAAAGTGAGATTAGCGAAGTACCTTTCGAAAACCTTGGTGAAAGGAGGAAGAAGTTTTAAGACTGGATTATATTCGTCCCAGGAGAGATTTGACGAGGGCCCTTTTATCGAATCACACTCAGATGATTCTTTAATTACTTTTCTTAAGAAAAGTTAGTTATCTAAATTGATTGCTCCCTCGGTTTATAATCTTCATTGATCGTAAATTAATTGAACCGAAATAAAGGTGAATATTTTTATTGCTATGTCTGTTGATTCGGTGTCCAGAACTACACCCGCGACCTTAGGGAAGCCAATTGAGAATTTCACTGCCTTAATTTCGTTATCAGCTGAAGAGAAGTTTGTGAAATCAGCTTAAATTTTAATACACAGCAATCCCATTATTTCACACAGGGTCTCTGAAATAATGAGATGAATTAGAATCAGGCCCTTATCTTTCGTTAAGATCATAGCCCTTTCAAGTTGTCTTCTCTTTATATCAATACACTTTCAACCTATCACGTAAACAACTAATTTTAGAAATAAAAAATTTTTCCAAAGTTATAAAGTTAAATAGTTTAATTAAAGGCTTATGCTACTTACATAGTAAAATATTTTTTGAACAGATGATAAAAAATTGAACTTGTTTAAGGTGTTCTTCACCTAATATAAGATGGACCGATTCAAATGCAGAATACATTTCTAGGTAGAAATTGCTCCAGTTTTCCTCTACATTTGTGACATTTTAACGCAATTCTTTAGTTGGTATGTTATTCTTAAGCCATGTTATCTATAAACATTTCCAAAATATGCATTTTTGCACTCAGATATGTAAAGTTTAAAGTTTAGTTAGCATTTACATTATAGAAGAGGAAATAATATGTAAAACATTTTACATTGCGAAATGGACTGACAGTACACAAACGTGTAATATTAAAAAAATAGACTGCTTTCTGAAGAAAAGAAGTCAAAATATAATACTTAAATTCAAGCATTTTTTTTATCTTAAAAAAATTGATTTTAGATCCTATTCGTTAATACTAATACAAGATTATTTAATATAAACGAAGACAGCCTTAAATGTAAATTTTCGAACGTAATTGTAACGTAAAATACTTATACGAACGTAATGTATTCGATACACACCCAACATTACACATTGTGAAATATTCGGTTTCAATACGAAGGGGCGCATCGAATTCATGGTCAATTTCAAAATCTGTTTCACCTGTTCCACTTGTTACTGGGCGAGACTGAAAAAAATTTAGAGCATTAATGGAAATATTTCGCAATACATTTGATTTAACATTATGAAATGCTTTTTTTGACAAGCAATCTATACATTCATCAATTTTTAGAACTATTATTCTATATTATGTACAAAAAAATCATGATCTGGTTTCTTACCACACAGAAGAACATTACAATTGTAAAAAGTTTTATAAATGATGCTTACAATGAGAATATGACTTTCTACAAACATATATTTAAGAAAAATAGAAAGATAGATAACATATTATTACAATTTTTATTCTTCAGTTTTATTCTACATTCGTTCATGATTAAATCTTATTAGTTACAAAACCGTCGTACAAATGACGCTATAGCTAGCTTTGGTTTACAGTCTTGTATCACAAAAAGAAATTCATTTTGGTTAGTGACGTAATAAAGAACATTTGCCCCCCCCCCCAGCAAAGGCAGGGTTTGGGACCCCTAGAACACTGCCCCCCTCCGATGCGGGGGGTGGCAGGGGTATACGATACGCCACTGATATTGGTAAATTCTACGCGTTTACGTTTTATTGCGTTGGTGAAACAATATTTTGGTAAGTTATGTTTGTTTATTGAATGTAACCTTTTGAAACTTTGACCATTTATACAATATTCATTCTTTTAAGTTTAATTGCTTAATAGACCAATGTAAGATTACATGTACAATAGTTAGGCTTAAATCTTTTTAAATCTTGGTTTCTTCTACAATTGTTCTTACACTATTTTGTATAAATTTTCTGCTGAATGGGAAGGTTGAGATCTCATAAAGCAATTTTAGACCTACTTCACCGCCCTAAGTCGGCGACAGCTCTAAAAAACATAATAGTTTTCAATTTGGGTCAATTGACTTTATATATATATATATTGGTTTGTTATTCTTGTTTGTTGTTCTTCTCTACTCATAATTGTTCCCATAAGTTTTTCGTGATGCTGTAATGAATTTATTACGAGCTATTGCAATAATGCTAACATTCAAGATAACTCGCCTAGTTGGCAACTTTGATTTCGCAAATGTCGTACGTTTTTAAGTGACAACCATGTGCTTCGTTTCATATAATGTCGTCAATGCGGTTGCGATAGTACAGTATTGCAAGCACCCTCAGAAAAATATCGCAATGATTGCCTGGATTGGAATCGTTGCGTGAGAAGAAAGGCATTATCTCATACGAAGACTTATTGACAATCAACCGAACCAAAAATATTCAACTTTTCAAGAAGCTGCAAGAGCTGCAGGTTTATCAAAATCTGAATATTTTTTATCAATGAAGTGTTGGATGATGCAGCTTCAGTAATGAATTTAACTAAAGAGTAGCACAAAGAACGAGTGCGTATTTTACGAAACAAAAGGACAAATAAATAGCACCTAAACAATACATGTAAATTACAAAATTTGAGCAATGAGTAAGAGAGAGAGAGAGAGAGAACACAGTTGTTTAATTCGTACAATGGGGTTTGGTTCACCTTTAAGCGGTCAGGGAGTACTCCCTCCCCCTTGTCATTTTCTTTGAAAATGTCGAAACATGGCTTTGCTGAGCGTATACCGAGCATTTATTGTCCGATTATTGCGCAAAGGAAATTTGTGACCAAGTACAAACTGAAGAAAGCCACTCCAAATGTTGTAACAATCAAAAGTGTGATTGTAAAGCTGAGAGAACTAGTAATGTTTGTGATGACAGCGTTGGTGAATTTTGAAGACTTTTACTGTTCGTCTACGCTCTTTTTTAGACATTGGCACTAAATATACTGAACACATCATAACAAAATTCACATATTTGTAGTTATTTTTAAAATTTAAATAAAAAATTTTAATTCAATTGTTTTTGAATTTTTTTTATTTTGTAAAATGTAATAATTCTTACCCTTTATATATGCTGATCAAATTATGTGTATTTAATGAAGATTTATTTTCCTATTAAGAGTTTTAAATAAAGTCCCTATATAATTTAATGCCTTTTCTAACGGAGAATTTGAAGATCTTTCAATGAACGCATGTCTCTGAAAGGACCTTAAATTTGCAATAAAAGGGGTACTAGGCAAAGATGCTCAAAAGGGATGTTTAATTTCGAATCACATCTACAACAGCTATTGCTATTTAAAAAGGATAGATTAATAAAAAAAAGTATAATTTTTCCAAGTTTCAGTTTAAGATATAGTAATAAAAATACATATTAAATCCACAGACTTAATTTTTTTTATTTTAATACTTGGTGAAGCATTAGTAATAATGTTCTTATTATTTATCTATATCCTTTTTCAAATAACTACAATAATACAAAAACAATCTTTACTTTTAATAGTTTGAATTCATTAAATGATATTACTTCTTCTAATAATTCATTTTCATATTTAAATGATTTTTCCCAGTCTAGAACTAAATTAAGAAACATAATTTTGGCATCCTTTAATACCAATAATTTGTTACTTATCTTTTCTTCCCTATCCAGATATATAACCCTACTATACAAACTAACCCTGATGGTGTAATGATGCGGCGGTCTCCACCAAGGGATCGATTTCCTGTTAGGGAACTAATGACTTACCAACACTCACATAGTTTCGCGAGGTAAAGTACCCTAGAGAGGAAAATACCAACTCCTATAAGAGTTCTAGGGCAAATCAACCTTTTACTACCCTTTATCCTACCGATAGAGAAGTGACCGTCGTTATTCCCCCGCGGATCTCCGGCTTTTAAGTCCACAACACGAGGGGTGACAAGGATCAAGGGCCGAACAGTAGTTCAGGCTACGTCCAAACAGAAAGGATTCTGCGTCACGTGTCTCTTTTGAAGACGTGACGTATTCCATCTTTAATGCTGTTTTCGCTGTATACACAAGAGCGTGAACTTGTCGCTGGGCACATGGCTCGCGAAGCGAGCCTCCGTCTCATATCATAGGAGTTAATGTTTCCTGTTGATTGATTGATTGATTGATTGAATATTAACGTCGCGCTGTTCAGCTACACGAGGGCTCTTTGGCGACGGACCACGTAATTTTAAACCATGGTCAAGTGACGTGGACGACACCTGAGCTGGCACCCCCTCTCCTAACTACCGCACCACACCAACGGGAGGACGTTTCAGCTCTCGACAGATTTAACGTGCATCGCTGCCCTACACGGCGGGTCTTTAGTGGTACAGGGCTCGAACTCGTGACAAGGCAAGCCACGATCCAATACCTATACCACTCGGCTACCGCGGCCACATGTTTCCTGTGGAAGTAGCAGTCCTTGATGGAAAGCAAGCAACCTGATTGGCTGTTGGTACGTGGAGAGAGGGCGTGGCAAACTGGTGCCTGTGGTTGGAGACAGAATGGAGGTGAGAAGTTGAAAAGCTCGTCCTTGAGTGGCTCAAAGCCTGGCTTGTGTGATTGGTTAAGGGGAGTGAGTGAATTGGCATTGGATTGGCTGCCCTGAAGTTGTTGAGAGAATTACAGCATGGGGAAGTTGCCTGCGTGGATGCAGCGAAAAATTGATAAAGAGAAAAATAGGAATTAAAAAATAAGTTTAATAATTTAAGTTTAGCAAGTCATTTGCCAACTGGCAAATGAAAGGAATTATTGTTATGGCGGATTGTAAGAGTCAAGGGAGAATTCTCCTTGGTCTTTTAGTATTGTCATGAAGAGTATAGTTTTCCAGATTGAGGATATGATAATTATTAGTGAGTGGAAGGGAATCAAAAAATTTGGTATAGCAAGCTTCTTAGTAAAATTTTTAAAGGTTGGGAGTTTAAGTGATTTGTAAATATCTGAATTTCTCATATACATATTCTCACGAACAATCATGCGAATAGTTTTATTTTGCGAAATTTCCAGCATTTTTATATTACTATTAGCAGCATATCCCCACACAGGACAACCGTAACTCATGATAGGCCGCAAAACGGCTGTGTAGAGAAGTACCTTATTTTCTACTGTCATATTTGAATTCCGGCAAATTAGGGGGTAGATTAATCTTAAAGCATTCCGGAATTTATATTTCGCGCATGAATAATGTGCTGTTTCCATGTGAGTTTATTATCAAGCAAGAATCCTAGATAAATTGTGTTTTGAGACCAAGCGTGAACTTAACGCGGAGAACATTTTCAGACGGAAAAAGATACCTCAATTTTTATAAAAATTTGTAACATTATAACTCATGCATTTGTTTATAATATAGTGTTTTTAAAATTTCAAAATATTTCAGAAATAATCAGTTTTTTTTCTTTTAACATGTAAAGGGATAGCTCATTTAGCATTATGGTCTAGGAGGAAAAAAATGTGAAATGCATTTTAGAAAAGAAAAAATGTGTCAACTCAAATAACAATGAGTGATATGATAAAATATTCTCAACAAGATAGGGAAGACAGAATATAATATTAATGCGTGGGTACTTTTATATCTGAAAAAATATTCCGAATTTGAGTCTTATTCTTTAACATTAGCCACAAACAGTCTTAAAGAGAAACGAAAAAGAGATGTCCAAGAGGTTCCAACACACTCCAGCGGACTCTCCAAGAGATTCCCTGACTTTCTTTCTGCCTGGTTTCCAAATTTGCTTGTACGCTCTCACATCTACAGTGACCTCTCAAGGTTGCAGATGACAAGCATCACAATGCGTCTTACTCAGCCTTCACATCAGTAATCCATCTTTAACAGCTCCTCATCAATGCTAAATAAGTTTTCATTGAATTACACACTGATAAAATACCATAAATTCTGTACTTACTTGGAAAATGTAGAGATTATTATTCCAAAAGCCCCATTCGATGTCTCTGCGAGATCCATAGCTCTTTTCTATCTAAAAGTATCAGAAAGTTACTGTAATTTTCTTTTATAACTCTTATAGTATAGTTTTTAAAAATAATATGTACACATATAATTACATTTATAGTTATCAGTATCATTGTCTTGGATCTTTATAACAAATGCAACTTACTTTTACTGCTAGATTTGCCAATCTAAGAGCCATGTTATCGGTTAAGCAGCATGTTTGTTTGTCCTTGTCAGAAACTTCTTCAGTCTTTGTGCCACCATCACCTATAAATTATTATTTAATTTTTCTTTAGATCTAAATGGAGATTTTAATTAGTTATTTCTTTGTTAAATGAAAACATTTAACAGCTGACTTCAACTAAAAAGAAGCATTTCTTAAGGAATTTTTGAAGACTGAATGGAATAATAATATATATTTAATAGTTGAAAAATTCTGCAAGTATCAAGAACAGTAATCCCTCCATTTACATGAATTTTCTTTAGGATACTTCCATTTCAATGAGTTTCGTGAAAAAACTAGATTTATTTTGAAATTGTGTGGTAATAAATAATATGTGATATAGCTGCATCAAGTTGTGAATTTTGTGATTAGTGGGCTTATACAGACTATATCGGAGAAAAGTAAAACATTAGATGAAACTTTGACATTCAAGAACAATTAATTAATAATATATTAAAACTGATTTTAAAAAAATTACATTTAAAGCAATACAAATACAGTTGGACTCTATTTCATAAATTTCTCTATTTTCCGAACTCTTGAAACCAAGAACATTTTACGATTTTCTTCGTAAAATAACTTCCTAACAGAGAAGTGCATTTTCAGTTTAACCCCTTATCTACCGCATTATGATTTACTGCAGTTTTTTTCATGCAATATTTTTTTTAATCATTACATTGAAAATTAAAAGATATACATAAAAAAAATATTCAACTTTCGGAAATTTAATCCGTTAGAGCTTGTTAATTAATTAAAGATATTCAACTGTAAAATTAATTTTATACTCTGTTGACTTAAAATAAATAGTCAAATCGTTTTCTAGGGCCTTCATTAACATACAAAAAAAAAAATAAGAGACTGAAAACGTCGTCAGCTGAAAACGCAATTTCTGCTATAAAACTATTCGCCTTCCCTGTTAAAATACTTATCATAGAACCCGTGCTTCCATATAACTTGGAAGAGTGAATTTCAAGGAATATTCCTGCTAAGTATTGTCCGAGTATTCGTCAAATTATTATTCTATGTAATTTTAAAGTGAGTGGTACATATATGTACCGTCGGTAGATAAAGGGTTAACGAGCTTTTTCTCTAGTGGTTCACACAATACTTTTCTCACTATTTTTAAAATACTTCTGGACCTTTGTATGACGAAAAGATAAGATCATTTGCAACAATTCTACGTGTATTACAGTGTGGAGAAAATACGCCTGATGCATTAAAAAGAAATAAGGGGCCGCATTATGAGAGAAAACATTTTTTCAAGCAAAATTATATCAGACTTTACCATTAATTAAATTTAAGAACGCATGTAATATAGGCTTAAAATTAATGATTATAAGGAAAAATATATTTAAAATTACTATTAGGCTTAAATTTAGAAAATGTCATTAAAACTCATTAATTTTACCATAAAATTATTTTTTAAAGTTGAAAATACAGTGTACTTTTAAACAATGTTTTTTTTCCCTTGTTTTCCTTAGACTTTTTTTTATGGTTTAGATATATAAAATAAGTATATACTAATTTACAAAAAAAAAGTGTGAATTATTACTATTTCAATCATCTATAGTGTTTAATCATTTAAAATTTATTTAATGAGGTTTATAAAATATATTGAAAAATATGAATCTCTAATTAACGAACTCTTTTTCGGGCTTAGGGACTTCTTAAAACAGCGATCCTACTGTATATATTTAGAAAAATATAAGAAAACATTTATGTGTTATAAATACCTAAATTTTAATTTGAAAAAATTAAAACAATAAGAGATATTATTTAAGTGCAACTAATTTATTTTTACATAAATTTTCAATATTTAATACTAATTGCCAAATTTTAATTATACAATTAAATTATACTTTTTCCACCGTATTGTTTTTGCTTACCAGTTAAACAGTTTTTAAATACAATTTTATATGCCTAAGTATATATCTGCCTTCATTATGGCTAGTTAACATAACGAATATTATTTAGCAAATAAATAATAAACAGAGGACTTTTAAATATCTTTTTATTATCTTTAATAATTAATAAATAGAGGACTTTTGAATGTACGAAAATGTCTATTTTATTCGAAGCATTTGATTCGGTTAAAACTTTAATAAGCGAATGTAGAAGTAATAATTTACGATGAACAACCTTATTTTATTTTATAGATCATTCTATGCTAGAAAAACCTTGATTCCTTTATAAACGAGTTTAGAGATCATTCTATCAGAACTGCTAATTAAGGAATCTGCAATCCTTCCATTCAGCATTTTCTTTTTGAAGATTTTTTAAGAAGAGCAGCAGATTACATTATAGATTCTAATTTTTAATAATTTTGATGAGGAGGAGAATACTTTCAATGTCAGACACTTTGTTAATATACCCTTTCTCCATCTGTGGGGGGGGGGCCTTGTCGTTGTTGTCGTGTCCTTCCTGAAGGGAAGAAATGAAAATTGCCAGAGCCTGAGACAGTTTGGACTTCGACACGATAGATGGCGACACTGCTTATCTTCACCTCCGCAATTTAGGCATGGAACTGGAGGGGAGGGAAATATTCTCCAGCCCCTTGCACCCGTGGTTTCTGCTGCGACCACTCACAAGACTTTCGGACCCACTGATTTAACGAGCACGTATTCGGAGGGTATTTGGTGGCATCGGGCACCAAGCCCATGTACTCCCGTCTGGAGCCCAATGCTCTAACCACTAGGCTA
>BMAV01015573.1:364096-390355 GCA_019973955.1 Trichonephila inaurata madagascariensis | reverse complement strand
CAAAAAAAAAAAAAAAAGAAAGAAAGAAAGAAAAAGAAAAATACTTAAAAGAATACATTAACAATTCAAGTTTTATTTACATACCTTTCAAATGTTCTATGTGTGTGTAACCTTAATTACACACACATTAATATATCAATGAGTCTTATCATTCTCTCATAGCGTATACTCTGCGCAACTTGGTACTATCAACGTTATTGACAGCCCGTGTTATCCTTTCCGTGTTATCCGAAATCTTAATATTTTACATAAGAACAAGTTACATTTTCTCAACCCCTTTGCCACGTGATGTAGCACAACTCCATGAAAGGATAACACGTGCTGTCAATAACAGTTATTAACATGTAGAGTAGAGTGAGGCAAAAACTGAACTATCGCACTGATTTGAGGCGTGTTACCAAGGTAACACTCATAAAACCTCTGTAAGGTATGTAAATAAAATTTGAATTGTTAATGTAATCTTTCAACAGTTCTTTCTTATTGTATTCTCATCTCAGTTTTTTTACTATAGTGTTTCGAAATCTTGGAGGGAATTATGTATAACACTGCATTATATTTATTTAATAATTATTAAACGTTCCTTTACAGAACCACTAAATGCTTTAACTTATCATTAAGTTATCAAACTTTTTAATATAAATATAAAAAGATTACCTTTCAAAATAATGCGACGAGTTTTTGATCCAATCATTTTATACTTAATTGTTAAATTTCCTTCGATACGTCGGTCAATTTCTATGGTATCCGGTTCTTCTGCACCTGACACTACGGACTGAAATAAGATTTAACGGTATTATAGCTTAATCCAATGAAATCCAAATACAAAAATATTCAAGCATCATTCATTCGAAATAATAATTCTGCGCATATATTTCATACCTCACCTAATCCGTAATTGGCTGTTATGCTCATAACCGAAGGGTTTCCTGTCAGAGGATCACATGTAAACAAAACTCCAGCTACATCGCAAGATACCATTTGCTGGATTACGACAGCCATTGGAGAATTGATGATTTGGCCATTTTGCCTGGAAAATAAGAATTATCTAATTTTAAACAGTCAATAAAATTAGAACAAAATTTCTTTTTCAATACTTGCGCTTAATTCAGTCTGCAGAAAATAACAAAATAAAATGTAATGGCCGAAATGGAATATTCCGTTGAGAGAAAAAGACAAACGACATATTAGTTACTCTGAGTAAAATTAACAATAAATTTCGCCTATTTTTATTTGGATTGCACAAAATTGAAAAAACATTGCTGCCTGTAACTTTTGGTTATATGACTGATAATCTTCAAGCCGTTGATAACAAAGCAACGAAGATAAAAAAAATTCCATTCAATATCGATTCTAATGACATTCCACGTAAATGACAATACAAATGATTCTTTCCTGCATAAATTGCAGAAATAGTGTTACTATTTAGAAAATAATGCATAAAATTAAGTTTCGTAAATTCATTTATTTCAAAATAAGTTTGAATATCCTTAAAATATGTAAAAGAAATAATCCTTGCTTATCAATACAACGTTTCCAGGGGTTCTGATCGTCGTAACTCTTTTTGAAAATTCTATATTTTAACCCTTAGGCTGTTACGAAAGTTCCGAGCGTGTTCATTTCAATTTATCCTACAACATTATGGAAGTGCTGTTTGTACAGTTTTAAACGTTAGAAAAGAGTGTATCACGTTCTCAAATAGTTGCTTCTTTTAATAATAGATGTCAGCGCTAGTCTGAATGATAAAGATTCAAAGTACAATATTTCACGTGAATTAGAACCTCATTTTAGCTGTGTGAAATGGCACCAGTTTTGAATTTTCGAAAGCTCAAGGTGAGTGAGATGTCAAGTGACAATAACAATCTGTATTTTATGTAAATATATCTGTGCATTCTTAAAAAAAAGTTTTTTTAGTATTAATTACTTTGATTAATTAAATATTTCTTATACATTATTATTTATGATTTATTATTTTGAGTATTTGATTAGGGTTAAATATCAACAACTATACTAAACTCACGCTTCTGGAAAGAAAAAAAACCGCTTCCTCCAGAGCACGTTTTTTTTTTTTTTTTTAGGGCATGATTTGGAGGAAGCAACAACAAAAACAAGGGGAAAGATCTGAACGGTAAAAACTCAACGGCCTGAATGCTTACGCTGCGATGGCGTAAGCATGTAGGCAGCAGAAAAATTGGGGTAACGTTGGAGTTCGTTAAAATATTTAACTAAGAAATAATGATGGTAGAGTGTTAAATACAGAGTCAGAGTTTGTGGCGAAACAAATAGTCCTGCACATCTCGCTGCATTTTCATGAATATGTAATGTTCAAACTACTGTGAATTCGTAAGCAATCCACCTTCCCTCAAATCTCAAAATCTACCGTTATTTAACGTAACACATAATATTAACTCATAATATTTGCTTTCTAATTTTCACTACTCCTGGTTTCTCATTACTTTCCGAAAATCCTTATACAATTCATTGAGATAAAATGCTTTAGGATCAACTGTTCTTTTTTATGTATCGCTTGGTAACGATTTTAAAATTGCACCAACATAAAGCCAAAAGCACGATTTAAAAAAAGTAAGGCAATTACAAGAGGAAGTAAAATGGAATCACGTTTGAAAGATGGTTGAACTGATGCTAACGTAAGGAACCTCACAAGATGAAGTATAAGTCGAATTTCGCAAGAAAAAAGTGCAATGAAAAGGATCAAAAGAAATGAGAAAAAAAATCCCTGATCTTATTAGGAACATTATGCGGAATTTCTCTATTTTCTGATGACAGCTCCAGTTTACCTTAAAGAAGAATGAAATGAAATTTTCAGCTGTCTTTCTGTTGTTCTGAAATTTACTCGAACATTATGCAGATTTTCTTTATCTTATTGATGATAATTCCGGTTTAGAATAAAAAGAAAAAATGCTCTTTATGAAGAACATTATGCAGATTTTCTGCTTCTTTTGACGAAAATTCTACTTTAGTGCAAAATAGTACGAAATAAGGATTGGACGTCATATTTCCTTGAAAGAAAAAAGGTTTAAATTTTGGGCTGTTTTGTAACCAATAGGATAATTAGCAAACGATTGTGCCATCTTGTCAAATTGGCACCACTTTTGGCGTCAAATAGTTTTGTCGCCAAGCGAAATATCAAAATAGGATCTTAACTTACAAATTAAACTGATTTTTTTAAGCCAATCTCCACGCTAGGAAGCGTAAAGATAAATAAAAAGTAACAATGGTTAGAGTTGTTAAGTAATGATCTTTCTTCACTTGGTCCTGAGATTTTATTGAGAATAAATAACTTTTGCAAAATGGACAAGAATTTGAGCATCGTTTTATAATTTTAATGCAGTCTTCATAACCTGAGAATTAAAGAGTGACAGAAGCGTAAAGTCCATCAAAAACACAAGCAAAATTAAACAATGAAATGATGTGTCGTGCATGCTAAATTTGCTTCACCAAAAAGGAAATGTTTATGCTAGGCATTTCAGTTCTGGTATATTGCATATTTATTTCGGAAGAATCAAATTGTCATAACGCTTCTTCTGTCTTCTGTTACGCGAACTTAGACAAAACCAACTTTTCTAAATGTAACATTTGCATACCTTTTGTACTGGACAGCAATGTAACTAAATTGAGATGCCCAACATTTCTTTATAGCAGAAATTATCTGTAATTAAATACATAATTAATAAGTAATCAATATTTCAATCAATAATTCACTTTACCATTTACTTGACCATTAATTATGTCTAAAATCCATTGTAGGACAATATTGTATCCTTACTTCTTTGATGCCTGACACTCCAAGATAAGTATCCATTTGACCTGCTGCTGACATTTGTTCTGTGTCTTCTCCTGAAAATGTGAAATGGGTTGTTTTTCAGGTTAATACAATATAATTAAAATTAAAGGATTTTAATCGTCTTTTATAAAAGATAATGTGTTTACTATTCCTTAACTCAACTATCACAAATTCAAGTTATAAATATAACTTATCAGACCAAATTAAAATAATTTATAATTTTATAAATATCAAGAATAATGTATTCACATATACTTAGTATGATCCAAAAGTTCGGGAACAAGGTGTAGAAAACCTTACACTGAATAGTTCGCAGCACCAAAGCACATCCACCTTCCAAGTAGTTCCCTTAGGCGACGATACACTTCTGGAAGCCATTTTTCGCAACCTTCAGGAAGGCCTCCTACGATGCTACTTTCGCTTCATCTGATGACACAAAACATCATCCCTTCAAATATTTTTTCATTGATGGGAACAGGTGAAAGTCACACACGGGGCTAAGTCTGTCAAATAGGTGGATGTGGAAGCACATTAGAGCGAGTTTTGACCAGGACTTCTTTTACTAATTGGGATCGATGTGCTGGTGCGTTGTCGTTTAGGAGGTACCAGTCGCCACTCTGTCACAACTCAGACCGTTTACGACAAATGGATTCCCTTAAACGACGTCTTCAAGAAGTTTGTAGTCATAGCGATTTGTACAAGTGTTTGGAGACGATCTTTTCGAACACATTCAGACACCAACGCAACATTTTCAGCGTTCCGGGAAGTCGAAGGTCGTCCAACTCGCTCATTGTCTTTGATGGTTTCTGGACCATCTTTAAAAAGCCAATGCCTTTCGTAAGCCTTGGATCTCGCCATGGTAGATTCAACATACAGCTTACTTAGCATTTCCATTGTTTGCATTAGTGTTTTACCTACTCGCTGGCAGAATTTAATCTTCAATACTGTTCAAGAAAAGCCGTCTTTCTTAGATCGCGAAACAAAGCTAACTAGCTTCGGAAAATAACAGCTGCGTGTGCAATTCGGTCACATGGCATGGACTAAACCAACCTTGTCAGGTAGGGGCGGGTTGGGAGAATCTATTTCAAGTGGTTTAACTTTAGATATTGGCTTTCGCTGTCAGTAATGGCCGCAGTCCTCGAACTTTTGGATCATGCTACGTATCATTTCACTCTGATTAAAAAAGAACTAATATAAGTGAAAAAAAATTCTTATCTTTAACTGTGTACTTGTATGTCATTATCTTTACCCTTTGCACGAATTATATTGTATTTTAACTCTCAGTGTTGGTCATTTTATTTATTTTTCTCTTTAAATGGAAAGCAGTTATATGTAATTTGCAAAATTTCTATCAATTATCTAAAAATAATATTTATGTTAGCATAAAATTAAACTATAAATATCCATAAAAGCTAACAGTTATTCACTGTAGAGGCTTCTACGTACCAAACGTATTAATTCCTAAATACAAACTTAATTCTGCAGATTTTCTAGCTATTATTCAAATGCAATATAAATGATAAATTAATACGAAATTAATGAACTTCTTCTAAAAGTATTTTTTCTTTAGTTTTAGAAAGTAATTTTAAATATTTTTGAAGAACCAAAAGCACATAAAGAAGAACCGCTAAAATATAGACAAAATACTTTCGTTAACGGAAGAAAAAAAACAGAAATCTCTTTCGAATCTTTACTCTTTCAGATACATTTTATTCCATTTACATGAATAAAAAGTATATAAATTTTGCAAAATAATTATTAATTTCCCATTATGAAATATTACGTTCACGAATTCAAAGAAAAGAAACTGCTAGTTGCGTACCTGTCGCAGATGAACGAACAGCAAATTGATGATCCTCTTTCCTATCGGGAAATGCTTTATGTAAGTGTGTAACAACGGCTTGAAGAATATGATCTGGAACTGATGATTTTGTGATTTCTTCGATCACCCTATAGAAAAAAAATTTATCGGTAACATTTGAAGATCAATATATCACATATAATAAATATTTGGAAAAAAATTTAATTTTTTAAACATGTACTCACTTTTGACATGCTATCTTGGTTTCCTCTACTTTATCGTTGCTGTTAAAATTCGAAATAAAAACAATTATTTTTATTAGTTAAACAGAAAATATTTATAATTACAGCTATACAAAATTAGAGGTACTTGTGTATTATACAGAGTCAACAAATTCCGTCAAATAGAAACACGTCTTTATATCCCACGTGTGGATGCCATTCTCTCTCATGTTAGGATACAGAAATAATAACGATGACAGCTTTTGGCGATATTTTTTTAATTGGCGACGTCTTTTTAGTTGGCAAAATTGTTCGACAGCATAATATGTAAATACTAAATTAACTAAAAGGGGAGATAGGGCCTTTTCAGTAATGCTATACTCACTAAAGAACACTTTCCAACTTCTTGATCTCCCTCAAGATTTCATTGGTGATGAATAATTCATAAGCTCGTGTTGTGACAACAACTCCATTCGGTACTATAAACTGAGAAAATAAAACCATTGTAAGTACATATTAATACGTTATTTCAAAGTACATTCGTATGGGTGGAATATAATAACTTAATTACAAAAAGTGAAAACAGTTTACATACGTTTTGAAAATCCTTGCTGAGTTCTGTGAGCTTCCCCAAAGAAGATCCTTTCCCTCCAGTTAAGTCTGGATTCTGGCAAATTTTCTCCGAAAAATGTACAACTAGCGTAAAAACTTTAAAAAAAATTCGTATCAATATTATTCGAATAAAGAATTGAAAAAATAATCATAAGTTTCAAAAAGAATTAATATGTTTAAAAAATTATATGAATGCATCCAAAGATCTCTATAATACTGAAAATGGTGTGATGTGTTTGAATTTTTTATTTTTATATTAATTTCCACTGAAAATAAAACTTTAAATATTTCTGCAATCAGGACCGACCATAGGGTGTCGGCCGCCCGCGTGCAAAGGCTTAATGCGCCGCCCCTTTAGAGAATTTTTCATATATTGACTAATACTTAAAGTTGACGTTATAAACTTATCTACCTGTAAAAGAGTAGTAAGAAAAGTACAAATAAAAATGCAGATAGACACAAAAATAACTCCTCTCCTCTATTTGGCTTTTCTAAATCGAAAGATTATTATTCTATTAAAAATTTTTAATTTCCCCAAATGCATATTGAATTTAAACACAGCTATGTCTTAGATCAGGGATGGCGAACAAATGGCACGCGCACCATTGATGGCATGCGACACAATATTTTGGGCACACCACCTATCAAAAGGGTTTTGTTTTTTAGTTCAAAATAACAAAGTTCACTTCGAAGTACGAGTATCACGATTAAACGCGAGTGATTAGCCTCAGTGTGGCGGGGAGCAACACACATTTGTTATTGCCTTGCCTTAGTTACGTCATGCACTACAATTGCTAATGATGAGAAGTTTGTCTACGCATAGCATAGTCGAGTTCGTTGACACAACTGTATTTTAAAGTTTATCTGTGCTATATTTACGATTTTTAGCAATTATTAATTAGGTTAGTTCTGCAAAAAAACAGTAAGTGCAAGATAGTAAATGTAACAGTGAATTTCACACTTGGTGAACCGAGAAACATGGCAAGACGAGTCATTATTTTCAGAGATGAATAACATTCAAGACCGTTAGAAACCGTTCGGCAGATGACTCCAATTCAGCATTCATTCAGCTAACAGTAACATCTTTCAATCCTAATATAAGTTATTTGTCATCTAAACTGCAATAACAGAAGCCACACTTTAATTTGAATTACACGTATAACTATTACATTTACCACTATACAGTGCAAAATGTATTTTTTCGTAGTAAATAAAGAGTTTTGAGTTGGTAGTATTTAGTTGTGTATTACATTTTCCCAATAATAACAAATCAAAATTATTTGACAGCACGTCTATACCTCAGCAAAAATTTCTTACGAAAAAATGGCGCGTTAGTCCTTAAAGGTTCACCACCCTTGCCTTAGATAATATTAACCATATTAGACATTTTCATAAAGTAACTTCATCAAAATCATTTTTGAAACGCCTTTGTTAAGCATCGATCCAAAAAACCTTTTCTTGAGGTGTTGCCGATTGTGCCACGAATTTTGCTACCAAATGAAGGATGTGGATAAAGAGTAGAAATAAATGGACTGTGTGTGTGTGTGTGAACCAACACATTGTGCACTAACATTCTATTTTATGGTATACTATACTATATTATCTGAGAATCGGGTCTTATTTTGATTTTTCAACAACTATTCAAAATTCAGCATATGTATTCGACTTATAATGTTTTATTTTGAGAAATTTGTGTGTGTAAAAACTTTTGCTTGATTGATAAAACATATGCGGTCTGCGGCCTCCCGCGTGCGGTGCACGCGATGCACACTTACTAAGATCGACCCTGTCTGCGATAATCTGTTCAGCCTCAAAATTTCTCGAACAGAAAAAATTTCCTACACACAACAGGCCTACTAAAACAGTTTTGGGATAGTATTATCCTTAGATATATTTCATTGCTCTAGTTGGCTTTACATCCAGTAATCAGAATTTTTTGTCTCTAAGTTTGCAAATAATACTAAATTTCCGAACAACTAGCAATAAGAAATTTTTTTTCGAATTATGAATAACAAAAGACTAACTTACCTGATGGAGTGGGATATGACTGAACGTTAGATATAGGTTTTACGGGTAGATTCATCATTTTTCTGAAATAAAATATTAAAAATAAGTCGTTAGAAGATATATTTTACAAAAAAAATCAAAATTACATAAATTTAAAAATAATCGGATCTCTGAAAGAGAATACGTTAAAAATGATAAATCCTATTCATTCTGATTGAGTCTGCATAAATATTAGCAATAAAAAATCGTAGATAGGATGTACTGCTGAAACCATTTAACTAAATATTTATTTTGATCCTAAAATCTTTAGATGTAAGGAACACTGATATTAGACTAATAACTATTGCATATTTTTTGTCCATTTTTTAAAAAAAATCGAAGAAGTTTGTCCTAAATCCCTTGTATTTTCATAAATGTGAAGAACGAATAGAGTATTATTGGTAGAATCTTGTCAGTTGAAACTAGTACGCGCGCGCAACCGGATTCCGCGAGAATAGTTTTTATGAATTTTGAGATTTTGTACATTTCAAACCCATCCCATACACCTGTGTTTTGTTATATTTGAAATTATTTTGAAAAAAAAATACTAAATTGCTTTTTTTACAAAAGAAGCCCAAAATATCTTGATTTGGCATAGCAATTTGGTTACCATTCTTCAGGAAAAGAGAAAGTATTCAGGAATTCTTTTAAAGAAAACTGGAATGGCATAAACTAATTGGAAATGAATTATCTTTTAGTTCATAACATATATAGAATATGGAATAGGTAGTTCAAAACATCGGAAAACTAACTAAGACTTCATAAAAAGTAGTTATTTTAGCTGTAAAAGCTAAATTTTTAAGAATACGCGAAAGTCACCTCATTTTGACTTTATTTACAAAAGTCATAAATATAATATTATTTCTATACTCCAGAACCTTGAAGGTGAGCCCACAGGAAACAGTATTGAATACAAATTTTCTCTCGGTGGTCTTCAGAGAATTTTCCGTTATAGAAGATGCATGCAGCGTCTTTGTTTTCCGGTTATTTAATGGATGGATATCAGAATATATAGAACGATTTATTGCTTGATACCAATACTAAAGTATGGAATGCCTAGTAGTCCATAATACCCAACACGCTGTATCTTGGACCGATTATTTAATGGATGGATATCAGAATAGAGCGATTTATTGCTACCAGTACTACCAATACTGAAGTATGGAATACCTAGTAGTCCATAATACCCGATACGCTATATCTTGGAAAATGCACTTTTAAACTGAAGGGCAAAACATGGTTAGCTAAAAAACGACCACAATGTTACAGATTACAATTCTTTAAATGAACATTATGCTTAACTTAAATGTTCAAGTCACATGTCTACTGGTAAATAAAAATGTTTGAAAACTTTCCAGATAAAACTTTTACACATCGCAAAACACATTTTGTTCTATAACGGGTCGTTCGGCTACAAGTAGACAACTTTCCCTGTATTGTATCATAGGAGTCTTTTTTCGGCAGTTCAAGGTTTTCCCTCGCATTCGCAGCTACAAACAGAGCCAAAACTAGGGTTTGCAAGGCCAGGATCGCGGGATTTCCTTGTTTCTTCCAATCCCGAAATCCCGGGATTAAAATAACTAATCGCGGTATTTCATTTTTTTATCTGAATTATATCCTAAATTTTTTTTCTCATCAACATTTTCTAAGTATTTAATTTTCAAAAAATTTATATTTTTTTTTATGAAATATGTAAGTATAATTTTTTTGTGTGTGCAATTATAAGTGCTAATATATATATATATATGCAGCTCTCATTTCTTGTATGGGAGAACGTTCCACAGATCGAAGTGGGTTTATTGCAATATTTAGACAATAATATAAGTGACATTTTAGGAATAGATTCTGTCACAGTTCCTTCTTCAATAAATACTGTAAATTAATAGCGGACCTGCTTGAAAGACTTGAATCTTCAAATGCCAGTGCTCATGCAACTGGATCTTCTATTTCAAATGAGGTAACACTTGAAATTGATTCCTATTCTGATTCAATAACTGAATCAATTGGTACACAAAAACCATTAAGTGTAGCAGAAGAAATAAATTGTTATCTAAAAGGTATATATACCAAAGCAGGCTATTAAATTTGAGACACTGTCATCAAAAATTCAAAAAGAAATGTCATTGGTTTTGAAAATGGAGGGAGACGTGGTTCCCTGAAAAGAGAGAGAACATACTCCTATTTAATGACGATAAAACTTATTAATGTAGAGTCTGAACGAGCATTTTCTACTGCAGAACAATTTGTAATAAAAATAAGAAGCCGTTTGAACGATGAAACACTGGACGAGCTGTGTTTTTTTAAAGCTTATTTACAGAAACACAAGAAATAAAGAAATGTGTTTTTTAATTTCATTATGTACTATTATTATTTTTTTTATGTAGTTTTGTTTTATGATTTGTTTCAATAAAAAATTATTTTAAACCTATTTTTAATTATATTTTCAGTTTTATTAACCAAATTCAGTTACACTAATGCGTAAGTATTTTTAATAAATAGTCCTATCCTAATCCGAAACCTATCCCGGGTTTGAAAATATGACACGGGATTGCAAACCCTAGCCAAAATCTCGATATTCCATATTACCCGACTATTCCATAATACCTGACTCTGACCTACTTATATCTTTTTTGTGTTAAAAGGAAACGTATTATTTTGATTATTCTGAATATGGAAGTAAATAATCAATAAATAAATAAATATTTTTTATTACTGCTGAAGTGAATAAGCCAAATTGTTCTCTATCATTCAACTTGTCCCTTGATCATCCGTTTAAAGAAGCTCGACTGATTTCCCATGTTAAAAGTTCTGTATATAATCTTCCCTTTTATAGAATTTTCCTTTTCTTGCAGATTTATTTTAACATGTTAAAACTCTCTAAGCCTTGATGCCATTATGATGTTTTACGCAGAAACACAAATTTCTGAAGTATATTTATGAAAATAAATTATAGTTATATATTTAAAAAATTGCTGTGATAAGTTCCCAAAAAGTCTCTATTTAAAAATTTTCCTACCCATGTTTGAGAATATATGTGTGCATGAAACTCAACAAACTGATTTGTCCCAAGAGTCAATAATTTTGTTTTTAAAACATCAAATCTTACCACTGTTTTAAAAAAAAGGAAAAATTCCCCCCCCCCTCTACAATATACAATGTAGGAATAATTTTATTCAATAAATCACTTACCCATTTAAAACGACGCCTGCGCCTAACCACGAATTCAGTTTAAAGTTGAGGCAGTCAGCAATTAAGTGCCCTTCCCAACTTTTTTCGCTTTGAAAAATCCTTTGTTCTCCTGTTAGAGCTCCTTTCAGGACGAACTCGTCTTCTAAACACAATACAAAAAATATTTTCAGTTATATTAAAATATGTTTAGGTTACGAAAGTATAAAATTACTGAGATTTGTGAGTGAATTAATTACAGAATAATTCGAATTATTGATTTTAAAGAATTTAACATTCCTTGTGTGTTAAAAATATTTTGAATATATTGTTACGAATTTTGTTTTATTAATGTCTAAAATAGTGTAAATATATTACTTATATTTGGATGTGAAATACGTTAATATTACTTTCTGTTGTATTTATTTTACGAGGGTGGTCACAGAAATATCTGACCCAACAAATAAACCACAAAAGTTTTGAAAAAAAATATATTTATTTTTCAACACAATCTCCTTTCAGATCTATACACTTTTCCCAGCGATGTTCAATAAGTTCGATCGCCTTTTTATAGTAAGAACTGTCTTGCTCCTCAAAAAGCCATTAACTGCCGACATCACTTCTTCATTGTTGGAAAAGCTTTGACCACTGAGACATTTTTTCAAGTTTGGGAATAGAAAATAATCCGAGGGGACTAAATCTGGTGAATAGGGTGCATGAGATAGCAATTCAATATTTAATTCATTAATTTTGGCCATTGCAATAACGGATTTGTGAGCAGGTGCATTTTCTTGATGAGACAACACTTTCTTCTTAGCCAAATGTAGCCGTTTTTGCTTGATTTCATCGCTCAGACGTTGCAATAAGTTACCGCAATACTCGTCATTGATAATTTTTCCTTTTTCGAGATAGTAAATAAAAATTATCCTTCGCGCATCTCAAAAAACCGACGCCATGACCTTGCCTGGAGATGGAACGGTCTTCGCCTTCTTTGGAGCCGGTTCTCCCTCTTCAGTCTACTGTTTTGATTGTTCTTTTGTCTCGGGTGTGAAGAGATGGACCCATGTTTCATTCATAGTTATGAAACGGCGCTAAAATTCCGCTTTGTTGCTGTAAGACTTCGCTAAACACTCAATTGAAACATCTTAGCGACACTGTTTTTACTCGAGTATGAGCAAACGCGGCACGTTTCTTGCACACAGCTTTCTCATGTCCAGATTTTCAGATAACATGCAATGTACAGCACTTTTTGAAATGCCTACTATGTCTGCTAGCTCGCGCACTTACAGTTGACGATCATCCAGTACCGCTTTGTGAATTTTCTTCACCATTTCTAGTGTCGTCACTTCATTTGGTCGACCATTGCGTTGCTCGTCTTAGGCATCTAGTGATGATGGACACACTGTAATGGATCTATCCATGATTCCACAAATTCTCTTGGGTAAAATAATCTTTTTAACTGTGATTTCAGTAGAAAAATGTTCTCTGTGAAGAAGACGAGGTTTATGCAAAATAAAACTTCCATTTAAGTATTAGTAGTAGAGTAGGCATGTGAGTGATTGAAAGTGGATATAGAAGCGTAGCTAGGATAACGAACGGAGTTGGTATAGTTAATCAAGTTGGAAGATATACAAAGATAATCCAAGTAGTGCAAGTCAAGAGCGCTCCAGTAATAAGATAACTGTGCTTATTTCTACGATATTTAAATTACTCAAACGTGATTGCTCCTCGGGTTTAGTGTTTTAAGTGCATTCTTCCCTTAAGTTGTCTAGGGTTATTAGGAACAGCTAATAAAAGTGTATTAGAATCACAATGGCTGATCTTTAAGCGAGCCCCCCAACACCAGCTTCCACCGGGACGTTACAATATAACGGTGTCCGAATGGCGTCTACATTGCAAAGTGCTCGTGCCTAGATCCCTCGCATGATCCATAATGTTTCGAACTAATGAAAAGTAAAAGAAAGAAAGAAAAGTACCGAAATGAGTTCCTGCTCAGAATCTTCACAGACCATGAGACATGGGTGCCCCACATTACCCCAGAAACCAAGACCACCTAAATGATGAGAAAGCATCCAAGTTCACCAGTGAAGAAAAAATCTTTTCAAATCAATCCTGAAGTGCAGTAGGCTATGCGATAATTCTTTGCATCATAAGGAATTGAGTTTTACCAGAATGATTTCTTCAAACTGATTGCACGTTACGACCAATGCCTCAAAGTCGGTGGCGACTTGTCAAAATGTAGTGTAAGGCAGTGTTCCGCAACCCCCGGTCCGTGGATCAAATACTACCTGTCCGCACAAGAAACATTAAATCATTTCTCTTTTATTTACTGTGGAAGGTTTGGGCTACTTTTTATGAAAATCACTTAATGTTCCTTGTTAAATCATTTTATATTCATTTTTTGGTGTAGCTATATTTTATTCAGAAGTCACGATTAAATACAATTAAATTAAAATTATAAAATCAAAACAGTCTTAAAATATAAAAAATCAACATCCTCCCCCTCAGAGGGTCGCTGTAAAATTAATAAACGATAACCGGTCCGCGGCGATAAAAAGGTTGCGGAGCACTGGTGTAAGGTATATAGTTCCTGATGCCATGATGTAATATTTGTAGCAATAAAGCTTCCTAGTGAAAAAATGATTAAACTTACTTTCGGGACGACCTCGTATACTAGGCCTTAATGAGCTATATTTAGGTACCAATAAATTGTACCTGATAACTTTTCAAATGCCTCTGCTTTTAGCAATAATGGACTCAATTTTCAAAAATGTGTAATAGCAATGATAAATTTATCTTTTAATTCGCATTGAGTTAAAGTAAAACTAAAATGAATATTAAACAATTTATTCTCCAACACTTATTGTGTGTATTACAATAATTTACACATAATCAGGAATTCAAGAAAAAAACTGAAAAAGAATCAAGTTATTAAGAATTTTGCGACAGTTGTGATACGGCAATCTTTCATCTCAAGAACTGTTTCTTCGTAATCTGGACTTTGATGTTCGTTTATTTTGTGGTCGAATGATTTTTTAACTTGAAATTTATCGTAAAACAGTGATTATTGTTACAATTATTTGTTGATATCATCACTATAGTTATTTTTGCGATGAAAACATTATCGTAATGGGTTGCCAAATGTAAGAGTCCCAAAAAAAAATAAATTGGATCATTTGACTTATGAAATCTGATGTTTTGCACTTTAATAAAACTTGAATTTCTCTTTTTTTCTACATTTTATCGTAAGAATATGATTTTTAAAAACCATAAATATATTTATACGTATGTGGTGGGTTCTATCCATGTAACTTCTATTAATCCTCTTGGAGAAACTATTCTTTAAATGTGATTTTAGTTTAAAAACCCCTTTTCTTACAGATGACTTGATTTAATGCTAATGTAAATGCTATTTGAACCCTGTCATTGGGGTGTATGAGGGGAATCATGAAATCGTGGAATTGTGAAAAGTTAATTGTTGAAAGGAATTTGTGACTAAAGGAAGTCGTGCGTGCTAAAGTTAGTATTTATCTTAGCATCCACTCAGAGTAAGGGAAGGAAAATAAAAGTTGATTTTGTACCAAGCTGTCTCTGTTCTAGAAGGAGTTGTCAAGGGAACTACAAACGTCTCTATAAAGATAAGTCATTTTAAATTATCTTTTAAGTTACATTAAATGTTTACAGTAAGATTGCTCCCAAAGGTAAGGAATAAGTTGTAAATTGTTCATAAAAGAGTTAGATCTTAAATAAAAGTAATTATTTTTAAAAATCATCTTTGCTTCTTCCAAGAGCCCTCTTACTCCTGCGACATATATACATAAACTAGCAGCATGGTCCGGCGTTGCACGGGCTTTTTCTAGTGTATAGCTTTTCGCCTTGGAAATTTTCCCTTTCCCTCTCATTTCTTCCACCTCCTTCCCTCTCATTTCCCTCAATTTCTTCCACCTTTTTACCCCATCGTACGATTCTGTTTACTATCCATTTAGCCCGGCGTTGCACGGGCTTCTTTCGGGGGTATAACTTTATCCCCGTGGAAATTTTCCCTTTCCCTCTGGATGCCAGCAGTTCTAGGTGTGTGTCATGTGTGATGAGAGTAATTTCTATATTTTTGTCATTTAAATTCCCTTTTTCAAAATTTCTTCCACTTCTATTTTTGTCAGACAGGCTTTTCTTTGTCGGAGTTTGCTTTTTCCATTCTTTACTTTTCCCTTTGTTAAACCCAGCGTTGTGCACTGGTGTTTTCAAGTATAAAACCCTTTTTTCTCCCGCAATAAGATCTTTTTTTTTTTTCAAATTTCCATTTTCGATTAATAATTTACAAAACTAATCCAGTTTTATTCACAAGAAAACAAACAATCTACAAATTTATTATTAAATAATTAATTTTGAAAGTAATAATAAAAAACAAAACAGCTTGAATTTTTTTTTAAAAAAAACATTAATTTATATCCATTTTTGTTAATTAATGAATCAAAAAATTCTAACAGTTAGCTATTGAAACGACTGCTTATTTTTGGATGCGTGTTCTTAAATTCATACGTAAGCAAACGTATCTATTTATGTATCTATTATGTATCTTCGCAAGAAACGGGCAAACGCAAAAACGCACCGAAGATACCAAAAGATGGGAAATGATCCGAGGAATACATTCTAACCATTTGATTTCTTAAATTACAATTATTTGAAAAGATATTAATTAAAAACGATAAGAAGCACAATTCGTCCGCATTGTTGTAACAATGAAGACCCGGTTTGGCCAATTTGGCTTAAAATCGATTTTCGATGCCACCTTCCGTCATTTTTATAGCAATAACGTCGTTACAACAATGCAGGGGAATAATGAGTTGAATGCTTTTAATGTTTTTAATTAATATCTTTTCAACTAATTACAATATTGGAACATAAATAGTCAAAACGGCGTCCTCAGATCATTCCCAATTTTTTGGTACCTTTGGCGAGTTTCTGCGCCATGCGGTTCGTGAGAAGATAGACACACATAGATAGATACGTTTGTTTATCTTCGGATTTGAACAGGGTAGATCATGGTGGCTGAAATAGTTTTTTTGCAAAATTTTGTACAGAATTACTTTTTTTCTTCAGTTTAATTTTATTTTTAATAGATTTATCCAATTAATTGGAAGTCCCAGACAATATTCCTTAAATTCTCTCTTTTTCTAATATGTGATAAATGTAATAGTACCTTCAACCTGAAATTCAGTTTCAATAGAAGATTCATCCGTTTCTTTGTTAGTTAAACTTCTCAAAACGCGTTTTGCATTTGTGATACTTCGGAGGACTCCGGTGGGTGCAGTAATAAAGCCAAATGTGAAACTGAAACAAAAAACAAATGCAAAAAGACTTGTAAAAAATCTAATCTTACACACAAGTACTTAAAATATATGAACAACAATATAATAATAAAATTATTTCTTCTTAATCTCGAATCTTTATTCGAATTTTCTTATGTTCTACATTGTTTCTCAATTTCGATTTGTGATTGAAGCAAAATGAGAAAATGCTCAAGATTCATACAGATTAATATACGAGAGTATTATACACACATGGACAAAAACATTAGCGCACCAAGAAATAATTGCGAGATCATAACGAAACGTGGCATGAAGGTACATGTCGGGGAGATATGAATATGATTAGAAATGCAGCGTGATTGAGTATTAAGTATAGCCAGTAGAGGGCGTTTAACGTCGTTCTCTGTGGAGTATAAAAAAGGTAACCAAAGCTTGTTTGAGTGTGCTGAAACGTTTACAAAAAAAGAGCTGAGGTAGACATGCCATTACTCCGTTTTCGAAGACAATTTGAGCAGCTGTCGCAGTTTGAGAGAGGGAGAATCATCGGCATGACGGAAGCTGGGTGGTCAGCTAGGCGAGTAGCTCGTCAATTAGGCCGCTCTGATTGTGTTGTGAGGAGGTGTTGGGACCAGTGGATCCGAGAGATGTCATTTACATTAAGACCAGACTCAGGACGTCCTCAACAGACCAGTCGTCGAGAAGACCACCACATCGTAAGTATTGCATGCGTACAGCCAACTGGTTCATCGGCCGCCATCCAGGCACAGGTAGCACCTTCACTAGTGGCCCCTGTGTCTTCTCGAACCATACGAAGGCACCTGGCTGAAGGACATTTGGGATCGCGGCTCCCATTACATGTGCTGCCATTGACGCCTCCGTTTGGAGTGGTACCACGCACGAGGAAACTGGACTGCAGCGGAATGGAAACAGGTCGTCTTTAGCGACGAATCCAGATTCAATCTCAGCAGTGATGATACTCGTGTTCGTGTGTGGAGAACCCGTCGTGAACTCCTCAATCCTGCCTTTGCTTTACAGAGACACATCCCTCCCACAGCTGGTGTGATGATATGGGGTGTCATTGCCTACAATACACGGTCAGCTCTAGTATTGATTCGCGGCACCATGACAGCCCAGCGGTATGTCCATGACATCCTACAACCACATGTGTTACCACTCATGCAAATGCTCCCAAGAGCCATTTTCAACAAGACAAGGCTCCGCCTCACACGGCAAGGGTGTCACAAGACTGTCTCCACACGGTTACTACCCTTCCTTGGCCTGACCGATCCCCAAATTTGCCTCCAATCGAGCATATCTGGGATCATTTGGAACTATCCCACGAAATTGAACGAACTAGAAGCAAGGTTACAGCAAATATGGAACGAAATGTCTCAAAACATCGTGCAAAACTTGTATGCATCAATGCCCGATCGTATCGCATCGTGCATTCGCGCTATAGAAGGGGTTCAACAGGGTATTAAATCCTCCGTTCTTTTGCTTTTTCCTCTGATCCTTTTTCTTTGACTTTCTAATCATTTACTTATATCAAAGTAGTCATTTCGTATGTAAAATTTCGTTTCATTGTGACGACTCTTTTTTGGTGCTCTAATTTTTTTGTCCTTGGGTATATTTAGTACCTTTATTGATGAAGAATTAGACTCACACGAAAAAGAAGCTAATATCACAAACGACACATTCACGCCAATTAGTTTGATACAAGGAATATAGCAACATGGCAAGAATCACGTAAAAGAATCATCGAATTCCAATGTGTTGTAAAAGATATAAAATTAATTCGTGTAATAAAAAACCTTTATTGATTTCTTAAATAATATTTATCTGTTTTCACTGGCTTCTGTAGACGAGTGGCCATAGTTGAGAACTTGTTCCCGGGTTCGCGTTTTGATGTTACTGAAGACCCAACACGTGTATAGAAGGACCAATGCACGTTAAATCTATCATGGCTCAAAGTCTTCATGTTGGTGGGGTATGGACGTTAGTAGAATAGAGTACCAGCTCAAGTGTCGTCTTGAGAATTCGATGGGAAAAAATCAATATTTTCTTCAAAGTTTAAGTTTTTTTACTGTACTGACTACACTACTAATTACAATTAACTCTACCACTCTCTAATAACAACTTTATTTACAACTTCTAACCACTCTTACCTTATTCATTACAAACTATATCTCACACCTTATACACTACTAAACTCTCACAACTCATAATACTTCAGAAATACTCTACTCAAACTCTCTCTCTGACGCTCCTCTCTCTGTCTCGTCATACACACAACTCCCCGTGTTTCCAGGGTTACACACACACAACACCGCTGTTGAAACAGCGCCATCTACAACCAACATTTACTATTCGGATACCTTAAATGATTCGGATACGTCAACTGATGAAGACAACAGTTATGTTGATACCTCACTCGCCTAACTTCCTTACCGGGCGAAAATTTTAGTAGATAAATTTTTTTTGATAGTCATTTTCTTTACGAAGGCTCTTTAGTTGAATCACAAAACTCGAACACGCAGATCTCAAATGACTTAAGAATTAGTTATTAAAGGATACGTTTTCCATTTTATTCACAGCTTGATCTTAAGTTATTCGTGTGCCCCAAATGTACAACTTGAAAGTTCAGTATTTAAACAAAAATAATTTTTATCATCATTTAAAATGAGTTTTCTTGTTTTACAAACCCTACACAAGCTTGTAAATTTAGAATTAGAAAAATAAAGATATAATGCTTTAAATTCTACGGATTTTTTTCTTAAATTGTTGGAAATTGTATTAAAATTTTAATATCTCTATAATGTGTAGGACCTTACCTAGTTTTGAATATATTTAGTAATAAGAAAACAAAAAGAGGACTAAAAGTAATGTATACATATAGCCCTCTCTTTGGATTGAATAATGGAATCCTCTTTTAATTATTTTTTTAAAAATTTATGCATCGTTTCAGTTGTATATTGATATTTTTAATGTTGATATTTTTAAAATTATATTTTCTGAAATTTATTTTTGTTTCTTCGATGTCTTGTCACTTAATCCTTTTTATAGATAGACGTAAAAAACAAATATATACATCAGTGCATGTATACTTAAGTAAATTATTTTAAAATCATTATCTTACTTTTCGACTACATTCGCTATAGAGACTTCGGTTATATGAACATATCTTCCATTCTTAAAAAAAAAGAATAAACATTAACATTAATCATAATGCAAATGAAGTGTTTTTATACACAAATAACAAAAAATGCATGCACTTTATTAGCAGAACTCATTCTTACCTTATTGATAAATCCTAAAACGTCAAAAAATTCCAGACCATTCAGCGAGGATACGTTGCCTATAAAATAAATTTTTCATATAAGTGATAATGGATTTTTCTTTAATGTTTGAAAAAAAAAAGATGTTTAGAAAATATATTGTTATTTTATATATCAAAAAAATTCATGCTTGCAAATTTGAATGACTTTGGTGAAAACTAAAATGGGTTTGGGGAAATAGCAATGCTATATATATGTTTGGGTACTTACATATTATACCGTTGACCAATTTCCTCAAAGAAAAAGACGTCGTCAATTCAAAGATTATAGCAAAATACTGCTATTGTTATTATTGTGTTCGAAAATGAGTGAAAAGATGCCCCACCATTGGCTGCATATCGCAGCATTTGGCGACAGATTTCAATTTGACGAAATTGGTCATTGATCATAACGTAAGTACTTATGATTGAAATACTGATTGTTCATGTTCTGCTTATTATGTGTTTAAACAACGAAAAAAATTCAAAATATAAAGTCAAGCTCTTTTTTTTTTTTTTTTTTTTTTTTCAGATTGCAATGAGCTTTACTTTGTACGAAAAGATATCAAAAGAAAGGAAAAGATTTTTATTTTAATTTCAAGAGAGAAACAAACGAAGAATTATTTTTAAAAAATGTATTCAGGGTGATATATATATATTATATATATATATATATATATATATATATATATATCGAATTCGAGCGACAAATTGAAAGGGGTGATAGTAAGCAGATTGGGGACGACAAATCACCATAGAAAATGGGGTCGCAAAAACTGTTTTGAAGTGTGTGATGCTGAGTGGAATAAAAAGAGGCACGTATAGCATGTTTACAAAACGAATAATGCATCAGAGCTCGACGTCAAAAATGCAATGACAGTTGATAGTCACAGAAATTCTTTGAAGTTGTGGTTGTATAGGGGTCATAGCACAGTCGACACCGACAGATGAGAGGATTGTCGGACGCGTTCAAACAAATCTGGTTCATTGCAAACGTACTTTCCGTCAGCGTTTCTCAAACTGTGGGATGTGCTCCCCTAGGAGGGCGTGATAACTCTACAAGAAGGGCGCGAGCATATTGAAAAGTCGAAAACAAAAAATTATTTTTAAAAAAAATTATTAATTTATTGAAAGTAAACAAACAAAATACATTCTGGCATAATAAACAATAAAATACACACTGATGTAATACACTTATAAATGTATCACTACTGCACAATGTATTTTATAGTTAATTTAACAATACTAAATTAAGAACAACATTAATAATTACCGATGACCCCATTGGCTTATCACATATAAAATTATATACAAAAATTAACACTTATCTCGATAATTTGTACGGCTTATAGCTATTCCCTTAATTGCTGAATTAAAGTTATGCTATTTTTCCCCAACGTCCCCATTTATCACGTAAGCGCGCGTATGTGATGTATTGGGGGTGGGGTGGGGGAGAAGAGAAAAGGAATAAAGAAAAAATCCTCTAAAATAAATCCTTCTCAACCACTGTAAAAGTGGTATTACAAATTATTGGTGGCATTCCATTATTGCATTCCAAAATTTTCCATATTGTAGCTTTAGTGTCAAAGTGTATTATTGAGTTAAATACATCGTAATTGAATGGAAGGAGGGGGGTCGATGAAAATTATGATTGAATTTTGGGGCGCAAATATTGAAACTTTGAGAATCACTGCTTTACGTCTAATAAATGTATTTCTGACCTCTCTTATATTGCCCCTTTTCATTCTACTCGACATCACACCTTTCATAACAGTTTTTGCAAATTACTTCGACTAAACGTGGTTTGCGACCCCATGATGCTTGCTATGAATTTGTCGGTCGTATTCGGCAACGTCCTTTACATAAAATTGTTGCGGAATTACATTTCAAATAGTGTAATGATACTTATAGTTTTGATAATTTGATCCTTAATAAAATAATTTAGTATACAAATTATATTGCAATAAAGTTGCAAAAAAAAGTACAATATTTAAATGAATATTAAAATATATAAGATGAATCTTTAATAAACATATTAAATACGAGCGAGACTAATTACTACGACATAATATTTAATTTAAGCTAAATCAGATGTTCAAATTCAAATTCAGGAGATACAGAAAAAAGAATAAATTGAACTCTCAAAAATGGTTGGTAGAGTGAAAAAGAACTTGAGATAACGTTATTTTAAATTATTATTCAATTGGGAAATTCTAATTTTAATTATGAAATTTAAAAAGAATGAGTAATACGAATAACTTGACTTGAGTGGATATTTACTCGTTCGTTCTTGTGTGTGTCTTAAAAGAAAATCTACCAACACTAATATCATAATGAGCTACATTCCTGACGGTCACGTGATAAATGTAATCACGTGTTCTTGATTGAATTCAAAACTGACTTTAGACTTATACTTGTTGTTCTACTCGTAATATTTAGAACAATTTCAAATTTAAAAACCTGGTAAAGAAATTCAAATATTTAGATTCTTCAAAAAGTTTCTCAAAGTTTAAGAAAGCAAATTATTATATACTATGTTTTAAATCAAGTTCATTTTCTTTAATAGATGGGCATTATTATCGTTCACAAATTTGTATTTTTAAAAGAAAGCATGAACTGATTGGTTAGAAACATGTGATTGCAGTAGTCATGTGACTATGACATCACATGAATTCAGCTTATTGCATTTATCTTGTAACCATGACGTCACATGAATTAGCCCCATAATAAAGATCTAAGATAGAGATTCTCTCCCAAACTGGTCTATATCGACCCCCAGGAGTCTATGACGACCTGTAAAGGGTCCACCTCAGCGAAAAAGTAATTAGTGGCTCCACGAGGTGTCAATGGGGTCTACGCGATAGTAACTCTCATTAAACCAGATGGGGACTCTATTTTTAAAAGATAAATTTAATCTAATGGAAACCAGATTTTATCTATTTAATAAATTTATATTTCCTAAATTTAATGAGGTTTATTTTCAGTTACAAAAGGGGATGACATAAATTTTATTAAAGCAAGGACCATCATTTTCAGAGCTTCTTGCCAGAATTAAGCTAAAGAAGTAAAATACTGGACGTCACGAATTTTCCTAGTTTCTCAATTGACCACAGACAATCAGCCTGGAAAAAGAAATATCTAATTTACGTTCAATAATTAATGCCCTTTATTCAGATTTTGAAACTAGGTTTGAGAATGCTTTGGCTATGTTAATACCAAAGTAGATAATGAATTTATATGAGCACATTAAAAAGAAGAACAAATGTCATATTACAAGAGGAAAGTAAAAAAATTAGAAATGGCTGTCAGTAATGTTGGCTTTAAAAAGACGTATCTGTCACTTATACCTAATTATGGAGTATTGAGAAAAAGTTTTAAATGCTTTTCTTAGTAAAAAGGAGTTTCAGCGTGGTTGGCAATCTCCAAAATAGAAAAAGAAAGAAAAAATACTGAAAAAATACTTTACTAATCAAGGACATTTATAGGGTTAAACGTTTTTTTAAGTTTTAAACACTTAAGGTATAGTCTATACCTTACTATAGTTAGAAGTTAAAGTCTTTTTTAAAGTAAGTACCTTTATACCAGCTTTCAAAAAGGCATTTAAGTTGATACATTTGCAAAAATTCAATATTAGTTAAGCAAGGGCCTACCCAAAACCGAAAAAAATGGCAAGAGATCTATGAGACAAAAAAAAAAAAAACCCTGTAAACTAAGACCTCACATTTGACAACAGTTGTGTTTGGGAGGGAAAACGACCAAGACAGAGGAGAAAGCGAGAGGGTTGAGAATTACGAAAAGAGACCAGGGCGAAAGATGGAGGTGTTTGTTATATGTCAACTTTATAATTTGCGCGTAACTCTGTATGTTGTAATGCGTTCCTTAATAGAAAATTCTAATAAAAGTATTTGGGACTAGTCCATTCTTATGACATTACGGAGACAAAAACAAGTAGTTTGCATTAATTCTCCAATGAAGAGTACAAAAAGATTGAAAATAATTGAATTAAAAAAGAAATGACAAGTATTTAAATAAATATGTTAGATATATACACACACAACTAATGTGGACGATGATTTAGAAATGAGTTTTTTCTTGTTTGGAACATACGTTTTGGAATTCTGGATGAACCCGAAGATAGATAATTAGAAGAAGCAAGAACATTCCGAAAAAAATTATCTCTTTATCTCATTATTTTTATAAAAACCATTTTAGAATGGAATAATTAAACAAAAAAACTCATCTTAAAAATTGCGAAAACATCAATTCTTACCTAAAAATCTTACTCTTTCTCCAAATAAATATAAATCTCTTTCATCATCATCTCCTTCTATGTTAACAGTGCCCATAATGACACCACACTGAGCATAGAAATTGAGTGCACTGTACAATCTAATAAAAAAAATTATTAATTTAAAAAATGTATTCATGAATTCATTACTGCTTGTATTTTCTGTGTATTAATCATTATAATGTTTGTGGAGGAAAATAACAGGTATTTCACATACTTGTCTAGGGGTGGTGAATATTGATTCCACTTAGTTTTGGACAAACTGCTTGCCAAGGCTTTACTATCGACCTGGGAAGCAAAATCAAAAGGATCTGAAGAAGCACGCCATCTGAAAAAAAATAACTTCATATTAAATTTAGTTTCTTGAGCCTAATTATATGAATGGTTACAATTATATACTTGACTAACTTTTATCTGCCTGTTTCACTGGGTATTTCATAATGTTGTATCAATGTTTATTGTTTTTATAAGGTATTAATATCTAAATCCTAGCAGTAAGCTTTCAATTGTACAGAAAGACATACTTACAGCCCTCACTTCTTGATTTAAAGAATAGAGGACTTTAATTATTACAGCGAAAGTATATTTATATATATATATATATATATATATATTTTAAGACCCCCTCCCTCCATAACACATATGGTAGTCTATTTTCTCAAAAATCATTTTTGGATGATTTCTACCGAACAAAGAAACATGCTTGCCAAATTTTTAGTTTTTGGTCTAATTGTTCAAAAACGGGATTTTATCTGTAATCCTCCATAAACTCTGCAACCCCTTTGAGACTCGATTTCTACAAAATTTGTTTCTAGCTTATCTCTGCTCGACAAAAGTAACATGTCTGCCAAACTTCCAGTTTTTAGGTCTAATAGTTCAAAAACGGGAATTTTTGTCTATAAAGGCCCTTTCCCTTGTGTTTCGATTTCATCAATACCAGTTTTTAGCGGTTCTTTATTTAACAGAAGAAACATGTCCTCGAAATGACGATTCTGTAGGTTGGATAGTTCCGGAAATCTATCAAAGAGTGAGCGAGTCGCTTTTCTCCTTTTTATAAATAGATAGATATATCATCCCACTGTCTATAAAGCGTTTCTCAAACTGTGGAGCGTGCCCCTCTAGGGAGCGGGATAACTCTACGAGGGGGGTGCGAGCATATCGAAAAGTCGAAAATAAAATAATATTTTAAAAAATTATTAATTTACTAACAGTAAGCAAGAAAAACATTCTGACATAATAAAAAATAAAATACTCATTTACACTGATATAACATATTGCGCAACATACATACTGATATACAACTGCGCAATGTATTTTATGATTAATTTAACAATACTAAGTGGAGAACAAGATTAATAATTACCAGTGACCCCATGGGCTTATCATATATAAAATTATACATAAAAATTAACAATTATCTTAATAATTTGTACTGTTTATAATGAATCCTTAACTGTTGATTAAAAGTTACGCAATATGCTCCCCAATGACACCTTTTCCACGTAGACGCGTTATGTGGCGCATGTGATGTATTGTAAAAAGAGGAGGTAGAAAAGGAATAAATACGCAAATTCTCTAAAATAAGTAAACCCTTCCTAAATTCTGTCAAAGTCCTTTTATTGCATTCCAAAGCTTTCGGAATAATGTTATGGATAGCCGTTCATAGAAAATATCGTACTTCAGAAAGACGTATATATACGTC
>BMAV01015573.1:277608-349385 GCA_019973955.1 Trichonephila inaurata madagascariensis | reverse complement strand
TTAAAAACTTTTTCTTCACATTTCAAAGCGCTCAACTGAGCTGAAAATTTCTACACACGATTGTTTTGGGGGGCAATATGATAATTTAATTATAAGTAATAAAATTAATTGATTTAAACTAATCATTTAAAATTTTGTTCATAATTTCCAATTGTTTACAACAGTTGAATATAAATTCAGTTTGACTCAACAATCTCTTTCGTTCTTAAAATTTAAAGTATGTAAAAAAAATTCTTATATACGCAAAGTGTGAAGTTTGAAAGAAAACCCATGTTTAAAAAACTCGTTTATTATCGATGCTATTAGGCAATATATTTTTAGCGGTATGATTTTTAGTGCCCTCGTACAATCACCAAGATGGTATAATGGTTAGTGATGTTAATTACTGGGCCTAGGTTCGAATCACGGATAAGTCCTGTGTGGTCAGGGGAGCATTCTTAATATTCATCGAGCCAAAAATCCTCTCGAGAAGAGATGTGGGTGGCATCATGCCCAACCTGGGGGTGTTTGACGGAAAACATCCTGGGGGTCTTTTCCGTCAAATTTTGAGATGAAACCAAGCCAAATCGTACGGTCAACTGTTTGGTGCTCAAAGCTGTGGATAACAACAGACGTAAAACTAGCCCTTTGCAGCCTTGAATTTCTGGACCTCGATCTGACTAAACTGTCGATTGCGTAGCATTAGGTACAACCACAAAGTTTCCTTACATTTCATCTCTGGACTATTCTGTTTTGGTCTGCAGAATAGAACTCTTTCTACGCTCAAATTGAATGCGATTGGTGGACTCAGTGCAGATTTATCCTCTGGACGCTTGGAGTGGGCGTTTAGGGGCCCGGATAAGCTGGATTTAACTAGATTTTTCTTGGATCCACTAGTGTCAAAGGGGGCCTGTAGATATTCTGCTCCCAGGGCCCGAGATGAGCTTAAACCGGCACTGGATGGACGCTGGAAAAAAATGAGAGAGAGGGCAAGCAAATACATCTGAAAATTTTAAGTAAGAATACGGAAAACACCAGGCACATGCTTATGGATATCGAGGTTATTAAGTCTAAAAAATGTATTAAGATTAGTCTTTACATTTTTAAAAATTGTAATCTTTTCAAAAATGTATAAACACTCTTCTATTTTAAGGTATTCGAAATTGTTGCAATGAGTAATTCGATTAAGACACACATTTCTTAAAATTTTATTTAATAGAGCAATATTTTGGCTTTACAAAACATATGTTTTGTTCCTACGTTACATTGAGGTCGAGTTGCAATATATTAAATTAGAAAAACCGGAAGTGGGTCTTAATCTCCCAGAAGTGAGCTTTTAAATTGTTCGATATCTATCACATGATGGGTCTGATAACTCAAAATATAAATGTATTTCTATGAAATTTTTAAAATGTGATATTTATATTATTTTCTAGGGAATGAATTAAAATAATTATTACTGTATGAGCTATGGGCAGTTATTTTAATAATAGCCTCATAAATATAACATTCGTTCCATTAGATTTAATATTTTTATATTTGGAAAAAAAAAACATTAAAAGTTCAGTACATTCTTTAGATAAATGTATGTAGTCTATTTTAATAATGCTTTTATTGATATAAGTTTATAACTTTTTCTCAAACTGCTGTGCTTTAAAAGTTTTTAAGAAATTGCTAAAATTACACATATAATTGTGATTTTTGAAAAATTTAAACCGCGTTTGGCGGTGAGATTGCTGCGATTCACAAACTCTGTCACAGCTGCTGTGCTGCTTGGAAAAATTTACAAGAGCTGCTATCCTCAGCGATTCCAGAGCTGCTCTGTTGTCTATCGTTTCTGATAACAATCCCATAACAAAGGACGTATTGGATTGTCGTCATGATCTTAAAAACATGGTTTCACTTGAAAAAACTATAGTCTTTCAGTGGGTGCCCGCCCATTGTGGAGTTCCTGGTAACGAGAAAGCTGACTTCCAGGCTAAAAAGGGTGTTCTTGTCATGCAGACAATTTCTCGTCCTATGTCTTTCTATTCCATTAAAAATCTTATTAAAGGATCACTGAAAGCCCGCGCCTCTACAACCGTGTTTTCCTCAAATCTTTAAGGAATGCTATCCTGATTTCCGTAATGGCACAAAACGTAGAGTGGTCGCTGAATTCCGCCTAGCCACCAGACAAGACAGCTTGCGAAACCATCTGGATAGGATCAAAGTTATTCCTTACCTGATATGTACTCTGTGTAGCTCTGGAGAGGTCATGGACTCCGCACATCTTCTACTCTGTCCTGCTCTGCACAAGACGTTTCTCACAGAGCGTTACTGGGAGGCTAGAGATATTGTAAAAAAGCTTCCAAAAGAAAATCTAAACTAATTTTCTTAGCTTTCAAAAATATTATAAGGACACCGAATCACTTTTTCCACACTTCTAAATCGAAGCAGTTTTAATTAAAACTCGATCAATGGTGGCTAGCAATTTGAAATAAAAGAGATAAATAATTTCAAAGATCACCAATCAAAAAAAAAAAAAAAAAAAAAACTTTATTCTAACTTTTATTCTAAACATAAATAATCGAACATAACACCAGTGTTGCCATTCGCAAAATACTAAATAGTGAATGAAAAAGAATAATACAATTTTTTATTAACGTTGCCATCTGAAATTTAAAGTTTATAATATGTAATTAAAATGAAAATAAATAGATAATACATTTTCACAACAGATATGTTGGATTGATGAACTGTGTTTCAGCTTTTTTTTTTTTGTATTTTTATCTTTTTCTTCATACTTGCTGTAACTGTTCATAATCTGCCATTAGAAATAAATAAAAAAAATTTTTTTTAAATATTGCTGCTTACGTATTAATATTTATTGTTATTGATCTCTAAAAAGTATTTATAATTTTTTAGTTTGCTATTTCTTAAAAAAGTATTTTGAACGTGTTTGGATAGCTTTGACTGTTTAAATAACTGTATTTTGGTTAATTTTTTTTATTAATCCTACACCAATCATCCAGTATAGTGGTTAGTGACACAAAATTCTGTGCCGTAGGGCCTGGGTTTGAATCCCGGAGAAGGCATTGGTGGAGGGGTAAGAGAGGTGGGAGGCTCCTGACCACCTACAGGGTGCTGTCCCTCAATATTGGGGTGGAACCGAGCAAAATCGTTCTGTCATCTGGATGGTGATCAAAACTACGGCTAACGTCAAGAGTAAAACTCTACCCCCTTGCAGTGATGAATTTCGCGGGCCTTGATCTGATGTTACTGTCGATCATGTGGCCTAAGTAACACCAACAACATTAATCTTACACAGGTACAAAAATAAAAATAAAGTTTATTTATCTGAAGAACATTTTCTCAATATAAACTTTATAAAACTTTTTTACATAAAATTTAAATTCCCCCTGAAAAGAATGCATAATAACTTAAGTCTAGTAAATTATCGATAAAAAAAAGAACTCCAGGGAATTGATTAGCTTTTTGACAAAACTGCACTAGATTAAGTGCACTTGAGTGTGAACTGATATAGTAATAACGGATAAGAATAATAAGTGTAATTCATTATGTGTAAACAAGTAAAAATTATCTCTTTGTAAGATAATTGTACTCATTTTTGTGACTGTGTAAGTAAATTCCGTTATCGTGTTCCACAAGGTCGATGAACTTTTTAAAAACTCATATAAGTAATGTAAAAAAGGTTAGGAAAAGATTATATCCTTTTTATGTAAAAAGTCAAAAGTTTTTTTTTTATTTAAAAAGGTGGAATTTTGATTTGTCATTGTTGTTTGTTTTTATCTTATAATAGCTTGTGACTTCAAGTATTATCTCAGTATTGAAAATGCATTTTCAAACAATATTTAGTTTAGATTTAATTTTCTTTAATGATAAAAATCAACGAAAGGGAAAAAGTAGGCCAAAAAGTGTTATCTGATAAGAGACGAGTTGAATGAAATGCGTTATCGAACGTTACCGTCATATCAGCGAAAGGATACCTTTCATTATATTTCTGCCTTCAATAAAGAATAAAAGGCTTCTGATGTAATATACTGCAATAGCTATATCAAAGAAATACATCATATTTCTTTTATTAGAAATAATGAGGATTATATATTGTAGAAATTTATATATATATATATATATATATATATGTTTATTTAAAGATGGTTATCACAAACATCTCAGCATGTATTTACAGATAAAAGAAAACAAAGTACGATTTTATTAGTAAATAAAATTTGTAATGAATAAATAATAGAAAACAATGTTGATTTAGTTTTTAAAAACATTATATTTATATCCATTTTTATTTCATAATGAATGGAAAAATTATTACCATTAATTATTAAAACGACTGCTCATTTCTGGATGTTTGATTATTCGTTTATAAATATGTAACTATAAGAAAAGAAGTACGGGAGAGAAAACCTAAACTTTTGTTTGCATTCATTGTATAACAGTGCTTCTAAAAGTTTCAATACTCGCGACCCAATATTCAATCATAATTTTCATCGCACCCCCCTCATACAATAACAATGTATTGAATTCAATAATACTATATTTTAATGCCAAAACTACAATGCGACTTTAAACTCTTAAGTGCCATCGGCTTATATAAATGTCTTGCTCAGCCAGTGCGTTAATTTCACAGGACGTATATATACGTCTTTTCGAAGTACGATCATTTCTGTGTACTGTTTTCCATTAAATTATTCCGAAAGTTTTGGAATGCAATAAAAGGATCTTGATAGTGTTTGAGTAGAATTCACTCATTTCAGAGGCTCTTTTTTATTGCTTTTTTTTTATTCCATTCCTCCCCGTAACTTTTAATCGGCCGTTAAGGGGTAACTGTGCGAATTATCAAGATAAGTGCTATAATTCTTGTATATAATTTTATATATGACAATTCCATGGGTCACTGGTAATTATTAAACTTGTTCTTAACTTAGTATTGGTAAATTAATTATAAAATACATTGTGTAGCACTGATATATTTATAAGTGTAATACTCAGTGTAAATGTGTATTTTATTTTTTATGTCGGTATGTATTTTGTTTGTTTACTTTCAGTAAATTAATAATTTTTTAAAAATAATCTTTTGTTTTTGACTTTCCAATATGCTCGCGCCTCCCTCGTAGAGTTGTCACGTCCCCCAAGGGGGGGGCACCCCCACAGTTTGAGAAACGCTGCTGTATAAAGAAAGATTCAAATTGAAAGTAGTATCTGGTAAAAACATTTCAGCATTTTCTTATATTTTTAAAGTTTCTCACTCAATTGCTTTTATAAAAATAAAGAAAACTATCGGTTGTGTGATGTATCAGAAAGTTGTCTTTCCGCACATGCTCCATAAGCCCTCGGGAAATCCGTCGTAGATTTACCACAGTTAATTATTGCTGGCATTTGGTGATTTTGGCAATTTTTTTCGTTGCATTTTTGTGGCTCTTTGAAATGGAAGAGTGTCTTATTTAAAAATGTTTTATGTATGAAAAAGGCAAAGAAAATAAAAGTAGAAATTATCAAAATTACAAAATTTGATAATTCTTTTAAAGAAGTCTTACAATATTCCATCTCAGTTTAACTTGGCAGTGTTGAGAAAGGTATACAATGTACCAATCTACTTGAAAAATAGTTCTACTTTACTTCTTTTTTTTTTTTTTTTTTAATTTTAAATTAAAAAAAATAGATAAAATTTTGTAAAAAAATTGTTGTAGAAAGTGGGATTTAATAATATATTTTAAGTTAATCACATGTTAAAAGCATATATTTTTTTTAAACAAAGTGAATTAATACAGTCAATAGAGCAAAACCAAAAAATTCCAGTTTGGCTGAAAACCGATTTTGACGCCAAAATTTGATATTGTAGTAACAATAACATTGTTACAACAATAGAGACAAATCGAAGTTGGCGTCGAAAACTGGTTTCTTAACGTTTTCAATTAATGTCTTTTTAACTAATTCCAATATCGAAATATAAATGGTTAAAATGGCTTTTTCGGATCATTTCCGATCTTTTGGTACTTTTGGAGAGTTTCTGCGTGGTGCCGGTTGCGAGAAGATAGCCGGACATACATAGATACGTTTAAGTACGAATTTTAATAGTGTGGTTTATTTTCGGTGGAGATAAAGTTATATCCTCGGAAAAAGCTCAAGCAACGCCAGGTTGAACGGTGGGGAAATAAACCGGTCCGATGGGAAAAAGAGGTGGAAGAAATTTCGAAAAAGGGAATTTTAATGACACTAATATAGAAATAGCACACACACCAGGAATTGCTGACATCGAGAGGGAAGGGAAAATTTCCATCGGCAAAAAGTTCTACAAACGGAAAAGCCAGTGCAACGTCGGGGAAAGCAGCTAGTAACACAAAAAAACCATTAAAAAATTAATAAAAACATAAATAATTTTATTACAAAATCTCCAGATAAATATGGTTTGCCTATAGAGGCATTTGATGTATTTAAAAACAATGTATTAAAATATAATTGATGAAATTTAATTACCAATCTAACTCTGAATCTATATAAATAAAAATGAATGTGTGTGTGTTGTGTGTGTCTGTATGTCTCTTATGCCTTCCTAAACCGTTCAACCGATTGCGATGAAACTTTGGGAAATGGTTGGAAGCATGCCCGCGAAGGTTTCTGAGTTAGTAATATTGACCTCTAAGGGGCGGGGCAGGGACTTAAGGAGTGTTAGAGATAAATATTCCCGTTTTTGAACTATTAGATCTACATGCTAGAAATTTGGTTGGCATATTCCTTTCATGGAGTAGAGGTCGTCTAGAAAAACAGTTTTGCAAAAATTGATCTTTATGGAGAGTGGCGGGGCTTAAGGGCATTGGAGGTAAATATTCCCCTTTTTGAACTATTAGACCTATTAACTTGAAATTTTGTTGGCATGTTTTTTTTGTTGTTGTTGAATACAGATCCGTTAAGAACGGATTTTACGGAAATTGACTCCTATTGGAAGGGGGCGGGGCGGTGACCGGGGGGTTTCTGGGACTTTTTTATAAAAAATTTTTTGTTATCGAACGACAACTTACCGTAATGAAATTTAGTATGCATGTTCTTTTTTGTTGAATGGAAATTCGTTAAAAGCGGATTTTACGGAAATCGACTCCTATGGGGGAAAGGGAATCCTTTGCCGCGTAGTGATAAAAAAAATTCCGTTTTTGGTCTATTACATTTAGACTTCAAATTTGATAAGCATGTTTATTTTATTGAGTAGAGATCCACCAAAAATAGGTTTTGTGGAAATCCACTCGGGAACGGGTTACGAGAGAGAGTAAAAGGTAATTCTACTTCAATTTTAGAAATTATTATTTGGAACTTCTATCCTTTTTATATAAATCAAGAATTATTAGAATTTTTTCGATACAATCGAATTCTTAATACTAAGATATCAATAATTTATATATATATATATATATAAAAGTATATATTTACATAACATCATGAAATACCCAGGAAAGGGGGCAAGTAAATAGTAAATATATATGTGCAAAAAAATTTTCATATGCGTAACAATGCCATATGAAACCAGATATTTATTATTCTTGGTTAAAAAAGGCTCTAAATTTTCTGAAATGTTTATTATATGATAATAATCAATATATTGCTATAATGAATACTACAAATAGTCTACTTGTTATTCTGTCATCCTACAACTTTTTACGGAATACTAGTGAGGAAATTTAAATCGCTCTTAATACCTGCGCCCTAAATTGCTAGTGATATGATGATTTTTTTTTAAGGAACAGTTGAATTTAATAATATGATATACTTAGCGAACAAAAGTATGTAAAGCTTACAAAAATCATTAAGAGTACACAGTACCCTTTTTCAAAAAAATTTTTTTGGAGACAATAAAAGTTTTGTTACTATCAACAATTTATGTTTTATATTCAGATTATATTATTAAGTTGATTCTGAAAACTAAAAGTCAATTAGACTAGCCGTTATTTTACAATTTTTTTAAAAATAAGAATTTTTGAAACTTTTATAAAATGCTCAATTTGTAAAATCTATTAGCAATTTTAAGTTATAATCTATAAGCAAACAAAAGTTAGTATGGATTTAAAAACCTATCCCCCTGTTGATTTCGAATAATTATTTTTCTAGCTAAACCTGGAAAACACACGCAATTTTTAAAAATATTAACCGTAGCTTTTTAAAAAAATACATAGAGATCTCAGACCTAAATCCATTCAAACTTTTATAGAACATACGTTTGGGAGTATCTACAAAAAATTTCAAGATTCTATCTTGAACAGAAAAAAAGTCTTAGGGATTAGAAAACACCTACATCTTCAGAATTAAAAGTCTGAGAAAAACGCATTTAAAGTTTGTAAAGGCATAAAACAAAAAACCTATAATGCCTATAAAGTTCTAATTTTTTTTCTCGTTTTAAATTGGGGAAATTTAACAAGTTTTAAAATCGATCAACAAGAACTCTCAAATACCATAATGTAGTACTACTCTATACGTTTACTATAAAGTAGTTTAGCACACCATGGAAATATTCAGTTTTATCTGCAGTATTTGTATTCAGAATACTTGTATTCGAAAATCTTATTGCAGTATCAGTGAAGGGCTGGTTTTTAGGTGAATCATTTTCAGTAGTATTTCATTGAATCTAAATATTGTTTCTCATAGCAACCTCAGAAAGTTTTGGTCGTGACATTTTCTCAAGAGGAAAAATTAATAAAAAAGCTTATAAGTTTTATAAACTATATTTTTAAAACAAAAATGGGCTTTGAAATCAATCTTAATTAAGTAATTATGTGAACTCACAACATAATCAAGCGTCAGTGAGTGAATAAATAAGTGAATATTAACATCGCACTGTTCAGTTACACGAGGGCTTTTGGCGACGGACCTAGTAATTTTGAACCATGGTCAAGTGACGGGGACAACACTGGAGCTAGCATCCCCCTCTCTTAACTACAACACTACATCAATGGAAGGACGTTTGAGCTCTCGACAGATTTCACGTGCATCGCTCCTCTACATGGCGGGTCTTTAGTGGTACTGGGCTCGAACTCGTGACAAGCCAGCCACGATCCGATACCTTGACCACTATGCTATCGTGGCCACTAAAACATAAACAAGCAAAAATGACTTTAGTAATGAAAATTGAAAATAACCATTTCGCAATGAAAGAGTTGATTGTGCTCAAAAATGCATATTTTTTAAAATTAATTTAATTTAAGAGTGGAAAAATGTTTTAAAATGAAACCGAAACCAAAACTTAAGCTCAGAAAGCTTCAAATATCTTAAAAACTAATTTGTTATAATATTTAAAATTTAGTCTTAAGCTGCACAACGATGTGGGCCACAAAAAGAAGTACTTTTGAAATTTGTAGGGTACTGTGTAGCCTTAACATTCATTGCCTGCTTTCATAGGCTATTGAACAACTTAGAAAATACTCTCAAGATGAGTGTCACTATAATAATACTGAATTTTTTCTTTTATTAGCTATGTTTGGTAATGGATAACAAGCATATGGAATCAATAATAATAATAAAAAATGGTTTTACTAAATATTTCTGGGATATTCGCTGATAAATGTATACGATGTAATATGCAGTTTGGATGAAAAGAGGTGGCGAATCGTTGAGAACTTGAAGTAGGATATTCTTAAGCACAGATTACAAACCATCTCAATATGCCATCCTGCGTTGTGAGCAACTAACGGTGATTGTTGAATGAGACCGGATATGAAGAGAAAAGATCTGTAAAAGGTCGTTCAGGGCCAAGATAGCTCATGAAAATCGGTTTTTGCTCATTATAGAGTGGAATAACTGGAGTGTTGTAGCTTCTCAGCTACTTCTTGAATTCCTGTTGTCTAAGTTTCAAAGATTACTGTTTTCAGAAGACTATATGAAATGTGTTCGTTTACGAGAAGACCTGTTGTTTGCCTCTCAACCACTTCTGCAAACAAAAGAGACTGTTTAACATGGTGAAGAAACACATCGATGTTAGAGCAAGAATCTGTTTTTCTGAGGCTGTTTTCTTGACTTATGAGACCGGATTAAGCGTAACCACTTGTTCTCAATGTATCCGCTTTGGGAGGGAACCAAGAACCCATTAAGTATCTTTCAACATTAGAGAAGGAGACGATATTTTAAGGGAGGTTTGATGGTAAAGGTTATTTAATTCGAAAATATTTTTTGTTTTCAATATCCAAATGCTCGTTCTCAATTGTTATGAATTAGTAAATAAAAGTTCTTACCTATCAGAATGAATAAGGCAAAGCAGTCAGGCGAAGCCGGTTCTAAGACGTACACTTTTGTATACATCAAAGAACAAGACAGACTCTAACACTCATCGTACATTCATAATAGATAAAAGAACAAGCGATTACAGCGCTGCTGCATTTGAAGACTCCACAAAGGTAGACATGTTTAATCTGCGCATAGAATTCCATGTCTTTAACAGATGCTCTGCGACTAATGTTAAGTGTAGGAATGATATCTTGAAGCGCTATGTTTGCCTTTTCAAGCACATAGAGCTCAATTTAATGTTTCCGACTACCCTAAAATCATGATATTTTTTAAAGAATTGACACACTTTTTATGATTTTATTTTATAGGCCATTTTATTAGCTTTATAAAAATACAAAGTTTTTTATTTTTCATTCACTAGAACAAAAACTACAAGTGTTCTAGTAAAAACAGATGCGATAACTTTACACATGTCAAACTTTAAAATGTGTTTTACTCGAAATGTGTTGTTTTCGAAAAGCTAAGCGGGGACAGTGATTGCTCAAGAAGTTTATAAAATAATTAACTGAAACTTTTTGTGTATGTTCTGTATAACTGTAGAAGTGTTTTAACCTTCAGATTTATCAATCACTGTTTTATTTCAAAATTTACAGTCCTTTATGTGAATATAATCACTGTTATTTCAAGCATTTTCATATAATAGCTAAGATAAAGGGCTCTAGTTTTTGTAAAAATTAAAATATCTCTCTTATGCTGAAGGTCACTTCTAAAAGGAATTGCAAAGTAATACATCAAAGTTGAAAAATTGAGAATTTGTTCTTTTACTATTTGTACAGAGCGGACCCCATTTGCGTAATTTTTTGTCAATTTTCCCCCATTTTAGTAGTAATAATTTATTTTTCTCTTTTTAATTTTAACCTTTTTTTTCTTAAAATGTACTAAATAAATCTAAAAACCACAAAAAAATCTCCATATCTCTATTTTTTTTTAAAAAAAAGTCGCAAGTCGTAGGATACCTTAAATGACAAGCTGTACCTCCAGACCTTAAATCTATACAGCATACATTTGAGGGGAATTATTCATTACTATTCCCTTCCGGAATTATCCAAGAACTGAAAATAGCGTTGCCAGATGAGCTGGATCAACTGCCTTAGGGATTCTTACGACATCATTTCTTGTAAGAATTCCCTTTGCGAAAGCTATATACTGGATGAGAATAAACACCATATTCCTCATCAACCCATTTTTGTTGCATTTTGTTATTTTTTTTAGACTTTCCCCAATTGATAAACCGTGCACGCGTCAATGCTTATGCATCATTAGTGTTAAATTATATTCTTTTTTTATGTTATATCAAAGTTATGTCTATACATAATTTCATTAAAGTCTGTTTAGTTCTTCAAGAGGTAATCAACCAAAAGGGACAATTCTCTTAATTTTGAATACAAGTGTTACTTGTAATGATAATTATATTTTGAATGTCTTCAATAATCATGGGGGACATATTTAAACATGAAACACACTTCATAAGAGATATATTGCATTTTAACATTAGGTCAGTGTTTCTCAAACTGTGGGGTGCGCCCCCTTAGGGAGGCGTGATAACCCTACTAGAGGGGACTAAAAATATTTTTTGTTTTCGACATCGAAAAGTCGAAAACAAAAGATATTTTTTTTTTAAAAAAAAATATTAATTTATTGAAAGGAAGCAAAACAAAATACATTCTGACATAATAAAAAATAAAATACACATTTACACTGATATATTACACTTATAAATACATCAGTACTGCTCAATGTGTCTCATAATTAATTTAACCGTACTAAGTTAAGAACAAGTTTTATAATTGCTAGTGATCTTATGGGTATGTGGCATAAAATTATGTACAAAATTTAACACTTATCTTGATAATTCGTATTGTTTATAATTGAAGTCGCGTACTTTACTTTAAAGTATATTATTATTGAACTCAATACTTTTTTGTGTGTGGGGAGGGGAGCGAAGAAAATAATGATTAAAAATTGGGTCGCAAGTATAGAAAGTTTGAGAAACACTGCATTAGGTGTAATAAGCTATGGTTATAGAAGATTACAACGTAGGAGTCAATCCTAGCTCTAAAGATAAACCCTGTTGTCCATCAGCATTAGTGAATAACTTCCTTGTACCGGATCAATTTTTTAGCAAAGTTATTATTTTGTATGTTTATGTTTTTAAGGATGTTATATACTGTATATTGTATACATTTTCAGATATAATATGTTGGTGCAAGTGGATTTCGTCATATACTCACATATGGCTACGCAAACGCTCGTTAAAGACCAGATTCGATTGGTACGACATGGCAGTGGAACATGATCCTTATAAAGTTGCTTTCCTTCCTCCTCCTGAAGAAATCAATCTAGAATCCCCTCTGACCGAATCTCAACTTCTACAGGTAAGAAATAATTGTTGACTTTTATATGAAAATGGTAAATTTATGTTACTTTATATTAAAGACACAATTGAAAAATGTTACAATTGAGGTAGAAGGTTAAAAAAATTTAATTAATATTTTGAAAAATTTCGAGTTATAATTGTAAATTAAACTCTAAGGAAAGAACAATTTAAATTGTTCTTTTTTTAGAGTTTAATTTACAATTATAACTCGAAATTTTCAAAATATTAATTAAATTTTTAACCTTCACCTAAATTGTTACATTTTTCAATTGTGTCTTTAATAAAAAAATAACATAAATTTACCATTTTCATAAAAAAGTCAACAATTATTTCTTACCTGTGAAGTTGAGATTCGGTCAGAGGGATTCTAATTGATTTCTTCAGGAGGAAAGGAAAAAAACAAAAGGATCATGTTCCCTGCCATGTCGTACCAATCGAATCTGGCTTTAACGAGCGTTTGCGTAGCCTTTGTGGTATATACGAAACCACTTGCCCCAAACATATTATATCTGAAAATGTATACAATATACAGTATATAACATCCTTAAAAACATAAACATACAAAATAATAACTTTGCTAAAAAATTGATCCGGTACAAGGAAGTTATTCACTAATGCTGATGGACAACAGGGTTTATCTTTAGAGCTAGGATTGACTCCTACGTTGTAATCTTCTATAACCATAGCTTATTACACCTAATGCAGTGTTTCTCAAACTTTCTATACTTGCGACCCAATTTTTAATCATTATTTTCTTCGCTCCCCTCCCCACACACAAAAAAGTATTGAGTTCAATAATAATATACTTTAAAGTAAAGTACGCGACTTCAATTATAAACAATACGAATTATCAAGATAAGTGTTAAATTTTGTACATAATTTTATGCCACATACCCATAAGATCACTAGCAATTATAAAACTTGTTCTTAACTTAGTACGGTTAAATTAATTATGAGACACATTGAGCAGTACTGATGTATTTATAAGTGTAATATATCAGTGTAAATGTGTATTTTATTTTTTATTATGTCAGAATGTATTTTGTTTTGCTTCCTTTCAATAAATTAATATTTTTTTTTAAAAAAAAAATATCTTTTGTTTTCGACTTTTCGATGTCGAAAACAAAAAATATTTTTAGTCCCCTCTAGTAGGGTTTTCACGCCTCCCTAAGGGCGCACCCTATTTCCACCTAATGTTAAAATGCAATATATCTCTTATAAGTGTGTTTCATGTTTAAATATGTCCCCATGATTATTGAAGACATTCAAAATATAATTATATTTCAAGTAACACTTGTATTCAAAATTAAGAAAAATTGTCCCTTTTTTGGGTTTATTACCTCTTGAAGAACTAAACAACTTTTGAAATTTTGTATAGACATAACTTTGATATAACATAAAAAAGAATATAATTTAACACTAATGATGCATAACTTTACCCTGCCGGTTTTTTCAATTGGGGAAAGTCTAAAAAAAAACAAATCAAAAAATGGGTTGATGGGGGAAAATGGTGTTTATTCTCATCCAGTATAACCCAAAAAGGGAAATTCTTCAAAATGATTGAGAATCCCCGGCAGTTGATCCAGCTCATCTGGCAACGCTATTTTCAGTTCTTGGATAATTCCGGAAGGGAATAGTAATGAATAATTCCCCTCAAATGTATGCTGTATAGATTTAAGGTCTGGAGGTACAGCTTGTCATTTAAGGTATCCTACGACTTGCGACTTTTTTAAAAAAAAAGAATATGGAATTTTTTTTTTTTTTAGATTTTTTTTTTGTACATTTTAAGAAAAAAGGTTAAAATTAAAAAGAGAAAAAAAAAATTATTACTACTAAAATGGGGAAAATTGACAAAAAATTTCGCAAATGGGGTCCCTCTGTACAAATAGTAAAAGAACAAATTTAATTTTCAACTTTGATGTATTACTTTGCAATTCCTTTTGAAGTGACCTTCAGCATAAAGGTATTTTAATTTTTTTCAAAAAATAAAAGCCCTTTATCTTCTATTATATGAAAATGCTTGAAATAACAGTGATTATATTCACATAAAAAGGGCTGTAAATTTTTAAATAAAACAGTGATTGATAAATCTGAAGGTTAAAAAACTTTAAGTTATACAGAACATAAAAAAAAGTTTCAGTTTTATTTTATAAACTTCTTGAGCAACACTTTTCCCCTTGCCAAAAAACAACACATTTCGAGTAAAACACATTTTAAAATTTGACATGTGTAAAGTTATCGCATCTGTTTTTTCTAGAACCGTAGTTTTTTTTCTAGTGAATGAAAAAAAAAAAAAACTTTTGTATTTTTTTTAAAGCTAATAAAAAGGCCCATAAAATAAAATCATAAAAAGGGGGTCAATTTTTTAAAAAAAATCATGATTTTAGGGGAGTCGGGAAAAATTTAAATTAGCTCTTGTGCGAAAAGCAAAAATAGCGCTTCAAGATATCATTCCCACATTTTAAAATTAGTCCCGAGCATTTTAAGACATAACATGGCCCGATTAAACATGTCTACCTTTGTGGATCTTCAATGCAGCAGCGCTTAAAAGCGTTCTTTTTTTTATTATGAATGTACGATGGTGTGGTCTGTCTTGTTCTTTGATGTATACAAAAGTGTACGTCTTGGGGGTTGCCTGACTGTTTCCTTATTCATTCGATAGGGAAGAACTTTTATTTACTAAATTAAACAATTGGGGAAAGAGCATTTGGGTTTTGAAAACAAAAATATTTTCGAATTAAATAACCTTTACCATCAAACCTCCCTTAAAATATCGTCTCCTTCTCTAATGTTGAAAGATACTTAATGGGGTTTTTGGTTCCCTCCCAAAGGGGTACATTAGAACAAGTGGTTAGCAAACCCGGGCTCATAAGTCAAGAAAACCCCCCAAAAAAAACAGATTCTTGCTCTAACATCGATGTGTTTCTTCACCATGTTAAAAGTCTCTTTGTTTGCAAATTTGGGTTTAGAGGCAAACAACGGGCTTTCGTAAACGAACACATTTCATATAGTCTTCTGAAAACAGTAATCTTTGAAACTTAGACAACAGGAATTCAAGAAGTAGCTGAGAAGCTACAACACTCCAGTTATTCCACTCTATAATGAGCAAAAACCGATTTTCATGAGCTATCTTGGCCCTGAACGACCTTTTACAGATCTTTTCTCTTCATATCCGGTCTCATTCAACAATCACCGTTAGTTGCTCACAACGCAGGATGGCATATTGAGATGGTTTGTAATCTGTGCTTAAGAATATCCTACTTCAAGTTCTCAACGATTCGCCACCTCTTTTCATCCAAACTGCATATTACATCGTATACATTTATCAGCGAATATCCCAGAAATATTTAGTAAAACCATTTTTTATTATTATTATTGATTCCATATGCTTGTTATCCATTACCAAACATAGCTAATAAAAGAAAAAATTCAGTATTATTATAGTGACACTCATCTTGAGAGTATTTTCTAAGTTGTTCAATAGCCTATGAAAGCAGGCAATGAATGTTAAGGCTACACAGTACCCTACAAATTTCAAAAGTACTTCTTTTTGTGGCCCACATCGTTGTGCAGCTTAAGACTAAATTTTAAATATTATAACAAATTAGTTTTTAAGATATTTGAAGCTTTCTGAGCTTAAGTTTTGGTTTCGGTTTCATTTTAAAACATTTTTCCACTCTTAAATTAAATTAATTTTAAAAAATATGCATTTTTGAGCACAATCAACTCTTTCATTGCGAAATGGTTATTTTCAATTTTCATTACTAAAGTCATTTTTGCTTGTTTATGTTTTAGTGGCCACGATAGCATAGTGGTCAAGGTATCGGATCGTGGCTGGCTTGTCACGAGTTCGAGCCCAGTACCACTAAAGACCCGCCATGTAGAGGAGCGATGCACGTGAAATCTGTCGAGAGCTCAAACGTCCTTCCATTGATGTAGTGTTGTAGTTAAGAGAGGGGGATGCTAGCTCCAGTGTTGTCCCCGTCACTTGACCATGGTTCAAAATTACTAGGTCCGTCGCCAAAAGCCCTCGTGTAACTGAACAGTGCGATGTTAATATTCACTTATTTATTCACTCACTGACGCTTGATTATGTTGTGAGTTCACATAATTACTTAATTAAGATTGATTTCAAAGCCCATTTTTGTTTTAAAAATATAGTTTATAAAACTTATAAGCTTTTTTATTAATTTTTCCTCTTGAGAAAATGTCACGACCAAAACTTTCTGAGGTTGCTATGAGAAACAATATTTAGATTCAATGAAATACTACTGAAAATGATTCACCTAAAAACCAGCCCTTCACTGATACTGCAATAAGATTTTCGAATACAAGTATTCTGAATACAAATACTGCAGATAAAACTGAATATTTCCATGGTGTGCTAAACTACTTTATAGTAAACGTATAGAGTAGTACTACATTATGGTATTTGAGAGTTCTTGTTGATCGATTTTAAAACTTGTTAAATTTCCCCAATTTAAAACGAGAAAAAAAATTAGAACTTTATAGGCATTATAGGTTTTTTGTTTTATGCCTTTACAAACTTTAAATGCGTTTTTCTCAGACTTTTAATTCTGAAGATGTAGGTGTTTTCTAATCCCTAAGACTTTTTTTCTGTTCAAGATAGAATCTTGAAATTTTTTGTAGATACTCCCAAACGTATGTTCTATAAAAGTTTGAATGGATTTAGGTCTGAGATCTCTATGTATTTTTTTAAAAAGCTACGGTTAATATTTTTAAAAATTGCGTGTGTTTTCCAGGTTTAGCTAGAAAAATAATTATTCGAAATCAACAGGGGGATAGGTTTTTAAATCCATACTAACTTTTGTTTGCTTATAGATTATAACTTAAAATTGCTAATAGATTTTACAAATTGAGCATTTTATAAAAGTTTCAAAAATTCTTATTTTTAAAAAAATTGTAAAATAACGGCTAGTCTAATTGACTTTTAGTTTTCAGAATCAACTTAATAATATAATCTGAATATAAAACATAAATTGTTGATAGTAACAAAACTTTTATTGTCTCCAAAAAAATTTTTTTGAAAAAGGGTACTGTGTACTCTTAATGATTTTTGTAAGCTTTACATACTTTTGTTCGCTAAGTATATCATATTATTAAATTCAACTGTTCCTTAAAAAAAAATCATCATATCACTAGCAATTTAGGGCGCAGGTATTAAGAGCGATTTAAATTTCCTCACTAGTATTCCGTAAAAAGTTGTAGGATGACAGAATAACAAGTAGACTATTTGTAGTATTCATTATAGCAATATATTGATTATTATCATATAATAAACATTTCAGAAAATTTAGAAGCCTTTTAACCAAGAATAATAAATATCTGGTTTCATATGGCATTGTTACGCATATGAAAATTTTTTTGCACATATATATTTACTATTTACTTGCCCCCTTTCCTGGGTATTTCATGATGTTATATGAATATATACTGTTATATATATATATATATATATAAATTATTGATATCTTAGTATTAAGAATTCGATTGTATCGAAAAAATTCTAATAATTCTTGATTTATATAAAAAGGATAGAAGTTCCAAATAATAATTTCTAAAATTGAAGTAGAATTACCTTTTACTCTCTCTCGTAACCCGTTCCCGAGTGGATTTCCACAAAACCTATTTTTGGTGGATCTCTACTCAATAAAATAAACATGCTTATCAAATTTGAAGTCTAAATGTAATAGACCAAAAACGGAATTTTTTATCACTACGCGGCAAAGGATTCCATTTCCCCCATAGGAGTCGATTTCCGTAAAATCCGCTTTTAACGAATTTCCATTCAACAAAAAGAACATGCATACTAAATTTCATTACGGTAAGTTGTCGTTCGATAACAAAAAATTTTTATAAAAAAGTCCCAGCAACTCCCCCTTCCCCCCTCCCCCTAATAGGAGTCAATTTTCGTAAAATTCGTTTTAACGGATCTGTATTCAACAACAAACAACATGCCAACAAAATTTCAAGTTAGTAGGTCTAATAGTTCAAAAAGGGGAATATTTATCTCCAATGCCCTTAAGCCCCGCCACTCTCCATAAAGATCAATTTTTGCAAAACTGTTTTCTAGACGACCTCTACTCCATGAAAGGAATATGCCACCAAATTTCTAGCATTTAGATCTAATAGTTCAAAAAGGGAATATTTATCTCTAACACCCTTTAAGTCCCTTCCCCGCCCCTTAGAGGTCAATATTATAACTCAGAAACCTTCGCGGGCATGCTTCCAACCATTTCCCAAAGTTTCATCGCAATCGGTTGAACGGTTTAGAAAGGCATAAGAGACATACAGACACACACAACACAAACATTCATTTTTATTTATATAGATTCAGAGTTAGATTGGTAATTAAATTTCATCAATGTATTTTTAATACATTGTTTTTAAATACATCAAATGCCTCTATAGGCAAACCATATTTATCTGCAGATTTTGTAATAAAATTATTTATTTTTATTAATTTTTTTAAGGTTTTTTTGGTTGTTACTAGCTGTTTGCCCGACGTTGCACTGGCTTTTCCGTTTGTAGAACTTTTTGCTGATGGAAATTTTCCCTTCCCCTCGATGTCAGCAATTCCTGGTGTGTGTGTTATTTCTATATTAGTATCATTAAAATTCCCTTTTTCGAAATTTCTTCCACCTCCCCATCGGGGTTTATTTCCCCACCGTTCAACCTGGCGTTGCTTGAGCTTTTTCCAAGGATATAACATTATCCCCACCGAAAATAAACCACACTATTAAAATTCGTACTTAAACGTATCTATGTATGTCCGGCTATCTTCTCGCGACCGGCACCACGCAGAAACTCTCCAAAAGTACCAAAAGATCGGAAATGATCCGAAAAAGCCATTTTAACCATTTATATTTCGATATTGGAATTAGTTAAAAAGACATTAATTGAAAACGTCAAGAAACCAGTTTTCGACGCCAACTTCGATTTGTCTCTATTGTTGTAACAATGTTATTGTTACTACAATATCAAATTTTGGCGTCAAAATCGGTTTTCAGCCAAACTGGAATTTTTTGGTTTTGCTCTATTGACTGTATTAATTCACTTTGTTTAAAAAAATATATGCTTTTAACATGTGATTAACTTAAAATATGTTATTAAATCCCACTTTCTACAACGATTTCTTTACAAATTTCTATCGATTTTCTTGAATTTAAATTCCAAAAAAAAAAAGTAAAGTAGAACTATTTTTCAAGTAGATTGGTACATTGTATACCTTTCTCAACACTGCCAAGTTAAACTGAGATGGAATATTGTAAGACTTCTTTAAAAGAATTATCAAATTTTGTAATTTTGATAATTTCTACTTTTATTTTCTTTGCCTTTTTCATACATAAAATATTTTTAAATAAGACACTCTTCCATTTCAAAGAGCCACAAAAATGCAACGAAAAAAATTGCCAAAATCACCAAATGCCAGCAATAATTAACTGTGGTAAATCTACGACGGATTTCCCGAGGGCTTATGGAGCATGTGCGGAAAGACAACTTTCTGATACATCACACAACCGATAGTTTTCTTTATTTTTATAAAAGCAATTGAGTGAGAAACTTTAAAAATATAAGAAAATGCTGAAATGTTTTTACCAGATACTACTTTCAATTTGAATCTTTCTTTATACAGCAGCGTTTCTCAAATGTGGGGATGCCCCTTGGGGACGTGACAACTCTACGAGGGAGGCGCGAGCATATTGGAAAATCAAAAACAAAAGATTATTTTAAAAATTATTAATTTACTGAAAGTAAACAAACAAAATACATACCGACATAAAAAATAAAATACACATTTACACTGAGTATTACACTTATAAATATATCAGTGATACACAATGTATTTTATAATTCATTTACCAATACTAAGTTAAGAACAAGTTTAATAATTACCAGTGACCCATGGAATTGTCATATATAAAATTATATACAAGAATTAGCACTTATCTTGATAATTCGTACAGTTACCCCTTAACGGCCGATTAAAAGTTACGGGGAGGAACAGAATAAATAAAAGCAATAAAAAAGAGCCTGTGAAATGAGTGAATTCTACTCAAACACTATCAAGGTCCTTTTATTGCATTCCAAAAGCTTTCGGAATAATTTATGGAAACAGTACACAGAAATGATCGTACTTCGAAAAGACGAATATATATACGTCCTGTGAAATTAACGCACTGGCTGAACAAGACATTTATATACGCCGATGGCACTTAAGAGTTAAAGTCGCATTGTAGTTTTGGCATTAAAATATAGTATTATTGAATTCAATACATTGTTATTGTATGAGGGGGCGCGATGAAAATTATGATTGAATATTGTGTCGCGAGTATTGAAACTTTGAGAAGCACTGTTATACGATGAATGCAAACAAAAGCTTAGGTTTTCTCTCCCGTACTTCTTTTCTTATAGTTACATATTTATAAACGAATAATCAAACATCCAGAAATGAAGCAGTCGTTTTAATAATTAATGGTAATAATTTTTCCATTCATTATGAAATAAAAATGGATATAAATATAATGTTTTTAAAAACTAAATCAACATTGTTTTCTATTATTTATTCATTACAAATTTTATTTACTAATAAAATCGTACTTTGTTTTCTTTTATCTGTAAATACATGCTGAGATGTTTGTGATAACCATCTTTAAATATAAATATATATATATATATATATATATATATAAATTTCTACAATATATAATCCTCATTATTTCTAATAAAAGAAATATGATGTATTTCTTTGATATAGCTATTGCAGTATATTACATCAGAAGCCTTTTATTCTTTATTGAAGGCAGAAATATAATGAAAGGTATCCTTTCGCTGATATGACGGTAACGTTTCGATAACGCATTTCATTCAACTCGTCTCTTATCAGATAACACTTTTGGCCTACTTTTTCCCTTTCGTTGATTTTATCATTAAAGAAAATTAAATCTAAACTAAATATTGTTTGAAAATGCATTTTCAATACTGAGATAATACTTGAAGTCACAAGCTATTATAAGATAAAAACAAACAACAATGACAAATCAAAATTCCACCTTTTTAAATAAAAAAAAAACTTTTGACTTTTTACATAAAAAGGATATAATCTTTTCCTAGCCTTTTTTACATTACTTATATGAGTTTTTAAAAAGTTCATCGACCTTGTGGAACACGATAACGAAATCTACTTACACAGTCACAAAAATGAGTACAATTATCTTACAAAGAGATAATTTTTACTTGTTTACACATAATAAATTACATTTATTATTCTAATCCGTTATTACTATATCAGTTCACACTCAAGTGCACTTAATCTAGTGCAGTTTTGTCAAAAAGCTAATCAATTCCCTGGAGTTCTTTTTTTTATCGATAATTTACTAGACTTAAGTTATTGCATTCTTTTCAGGCGAATTTAAATTTTATGTAAAAAAGTTTTATAAAGTTTATATTGAGAAAATGTTCTTCAGATAAATAAACTTTATTTTTATTTTTGTACCTGTGTAAGATTAATGTTGTTGGTGTTACTTAGGCCACATGATCGACAGTAACATCAGATCAAGGCCCGCGAAATTCATCACTGCAAGGGGGTAGAGTTTTACTCTGTCGTTAGCCGTAGTTTTGATCACCATCCAGATGACAGAACGATTTTGTTCGGTTCCACCCCAATATTGAGGAACAGCACCCTGTAGGTGATCAGGAGCCTCCCACCTCTCTTACCCCTCCACCAATGCCTTCTCCGGGATTCAAACCCAGGCCCTACGGCACAGAATTTTGTGTCACTAACCACTATACTGGATGATTGGTGTAGGATTAAAAAAAAAATTAACCAAAATACAGTTATTTAAACAGTCAAAGCTATCCAAACACGTTCAAAATACTTTTTTAAGAAATAGCAAACTAAAAAATTATAAATACTTTTTAGAGATCAAAACAATAAATATTAATACGTAAGCAGCAATATTTAAAATTTTTTTTTATTTCTAATGGCAGATTATGAACAGTTACAGCAAGTATGAAGAAAAAGAAAAAATACAAACAAAAAAAAGCTGAATCACAGTTCATCAATCCAACATATCTGTTGTGAAAATGTATTATTTATTTATTTTCATTTTAATTACATATTATAAACTTTATATTTCAGATGGCAACGTTAATAAAAAATTGTATTATTCTTTTTCATTCACTATTTAGTATTTTGCGAATGGCAACACTGGTGTTCTGTTCGATTGTTTATGTTTAGAATAAAAGTTAGAATAAAGTTTTTTTTTTTTTTGATTGGTGATCTTTGAAATTATTTATCTCTTTTATTTCAAATTGCTAGCCACCATTGATCGAGTTTTAATTAAAACTGCTTCGATTTAGAAGTGTGGAAAAAGTGATTTGTTGTCCTTATAATATTTTTGAAAGCTAAGAAAATTAGTTTAGATTTTCTTTTGGAAGCTTTTTTACAATATCTCTAGCCTCCCAGTAACGCTCTGTGAGAAACGTCTTGTGCAGAGCAGGACAGAGTAGAAGATGTGCGGAGTCCATGACCTCTCCAGAGCTACACAGAGTACATATCAGGTAAGGAAGAACTTTGATCCTATCCAGATGGTTTCGCAAGCTGTCTTGTCTGGTGGCTAGGCGGAATTCAGCGACCACTCTACGTTTTGGGCCATTACGGAAATCAGGATAGCATTCCTCCAAGACTTTGAGGAAAACACGGTTGTAGAGGCACGGGCTTTCAGTGATCCTTTAATAAGATTTTTAATGGAATAGAAAGACATAGGACGAGAAACTTTCTGCATGACAAGAACACCCTTTTTAGCCTGGAAGTCAGCTTTCTCGTTACCAGGAACTCCACAATGGGCGGGTACCCACTGAAAGACTATAGTTTTTTCAAGTGAAACCATGTTTTTAAGATCATGACGACAATCCAATACGTCCTTTGTTATGGGATTGTTATCAGAAACGATAGACAACAGAGCAGCTTTGGAATCGCTGAGGATAGCAGCTCTTGTAAATTTTTCCAAGCAGCACAGCAGCTGTGACAGAGTTTGTGAATCGCAGCAATCTCACCACCAAACGCGGTTTAAATTTTTCAAAAATCACAATTATATGTGTAATTTTAGCAATTTCTTAAAAACTTTTAAAGCACAGAGCAGTTTGAGAAAAAGTTATAAACTTATATCAATAAAAGCATTATTAAAATAGACTACATACATGTATCTAAAGAATATACTGAACTTTTAATGTTTTTTTTTTCCAAATATAAAAATATTAAAGCTAATGGAACGAATGTTATATTTATGAGGCTATTATTAAAATAACTGGCCATAGCTCATACAGTAATAATTATTTTAATTCATTCCCTAGAAAATAATATAAATATCACATTTTAAAAATTTCATAGAAATACATTTATATTTTGAGTTATCAGACCCATCATGATAGATATCGAACAATTTAAAAGCTCGCTTCTAGGAGATTAAGAACCCACTTCCGGTTTTTCTAATTTAATATATTGCAATCCGACCTCAATGTAACGTAGGAACAAAACATATGTTTTGTAAAGCCAAAATATTGCTCTATTAAATAAAATTTTAAAAATGTGTGTCTTAATCGAATTACTCATTGCAGCAATTTCGAATACCTTAAAATAGAAGAGTGTTTATACATTTTGAAAATATTACAATTTTTAAAAATGTAAAGACTAATCTTAATGCATTTTTTAGACTTAATAACCTCGATATCCATAAGCATGTGCCTGGTGTTTTCCGTATTCTTACTTAAAATTTTCAGATGTATTTGCTTGCCCTCTCTCTCATTTTTTTCCAGCGTCCATCCAGTGCCGGTTTAAGCTCATCTCGGGCCCTGGGAGCAGAATATCTACAGGTCCCCTTGACATTAGTGGATCCAAGAAAAATCTGGTTAAATCCAGCTTATCCGGGCCCCTAAGCGCCCACTCCAAGCGTCCAGAGGATAAATCTGCACTGAGTCCACCAATCGCATTCAATTTGAGCGTAGAAAGAGTTCTATTCTGCAGACCAAAACAGAATAGTCCAGAGATGAAATGTAAGGAAACTTTGTGGTTGTACCTAATGCTACGCAATCGACAGTTTAGTCAGATCGAGGCCCAGAAATTCAAGGCTGCAAAGGGCTAGTTTTACGTCTGTTGTTATCCGCAGCTTTGAGCACCAAACATGTGACCGTACGATTTGGCTTGGTTTCATCTCAAAATTTGACGGAAAGACCCCCAGGGTGTTTTCCGTCAAACACCCCCAGGTTGGGCATGATGCCACCCACATCTCTTCTCGAGAGGATTTTTGGCTCGATGAATATTAAGAATGCTCCCCTGACCACACAGGACTTATCCGTGATTCGAACCTAGGCCCAGTAATTAACATCACTAACCATTATACCATCTTGGTGATTGTACGAGGGCACTAAAAATCATACCGCTAAAAATATATTGCCTAATAGCACCGATAATAAACGAGTTTTTTAAACATGGGTTTTCTTTCAAACTTCACACTTTGCGTATATAAGAATTTTTTTTTACATACTTTAAATTTTAAGAACGAAAGAGATTGTTGAGTCAAACTGAATTTATATTCAACTGTTGTAAACAATTGGAAATTATGAACAAAATTTTAAATGATTAGTTTAAATCAATTAATTTTATTACTTATAATTAAATTATCATATTGCCCCCCAAAACAATCGTGTGTAGAAATTTTCAGCTCAGTTGAGCGCTTTGAAATGTGAAGAAAAAGTTTTTAATGTTTTGGCCCAGACAATGTAAATAGAAGAAGACCTATTAATATACGTGCATTGTCTGCATCAATTTACATCTTTTAAGAAATACAATATTAGTTTTTTTTTTGTTTATGACTGATGGATTTGTCTTTATGCAGTTTTGCTCTTTGAAAGTTGGTCGCGCAGTAATCTAATGAAGAACTCACTCAAAACTCACACACTTTGTAACGGGTTCTATCCGCGCCTTCCACAAATCCTCTTGGGAAAAATATTTCTTAACTGTTGTATCTTTATAAAACCACTTACCGTAGAAGAACCGGTATTTATGTCAGAGTTGTTATTTAAACTCTATCGAAGCGAGAGAGAGTGTCGATGGTCGTTTGGATGCTACGGAATTTACATCGCTAGAATCGAAATCTCGGAATTTCAGGAGGAGGATTCTACGCCTTTCTGAACAAGTTATCTCGTCAAGCCAGAACGAGTATCACTACGTTGGATCTTAGAGAGAGAAACAAGTGATCTAATTATTTGTTATGGAAATTTAGATTATTAATTAAGTTTGCGACAACCCGTAGGTTGTTGGTGTTTGGTGGTTCGAGCAAAGATCAGCCATAGTAACTTTTAAACACAATTTTATTCTTATCTTCATTTAATCAACTAACACAATTAAAGGTAGAGAATGCACTTAAGGCTATTTTCGGCATAGGTACGAGAGCCTGAACTAAACGCGAAGCACATTTTCAGAGAAAAATGCCTCAATTTTCATGAAAATTTGCAACATTATAACTCATACATCTGTTAACAATATAGTGTTTCTAAAATTTCAAAATAGTCCATGAATATTATTTTTTTAACACGTGAAAGGACAGTTCATTTAACATTATGGTATAGGAGAAAAAACGCGAAACGCATTTTATACCAGAAAAAATGGCTCAACTCGGTCGAAAATGTGATCTATGATAAAATATGTTATTCTCTAACGGATAGTGAAGCCAGAATATAATACTAATTTTTCATTTCTTTTATATCTGAAAAAATGTACCTGATTCGGGTCCTATTCTTTAAATATTAACCGAAGACAGCCTTAATAAATAACCAAAAGAGCAATCGCATTACTAACATATAATTAAAATTACTTAACTGAATCCTGGAGTGCTCTTGACTCCTTCGCTTGAATTCTCTGCAAATATCTTGTTTAACTATAGGACCTCCAGTCTTAAGCTTGATCACAGTTTAATCAACTTTTAACCGCCGTTTATCAACCATCGACCATCATCGCGTACACTAATGCTAACGTATAAATAGAAGTACTCATTTAACTAAATCTCGTCTTCTTCACCGAGGAAGGTTTTCAACAGAACTTAAAAAGAATAGTTTTACTCACGATGATTAGTTGAAGATTCGTGGATATACCCGTTACGAGTTTATCGTTCCATTAGTTTAAGAATAACCCTCTGGAAGTAATTTGAAATCAAAATAAAAGTGTTGATTTTATTAGAATGTCTGTTTATTCGGTGTCTCCCAACTTCACCAGTGACAACAGGATGGCGACAACTTGACCGAGGTTTAAAATTACCAGGTCAATCGCCAATAGACCTCGTATTTCTTTATAATACTGCTTGAATCAACTCGATTTCACTCACTGTTTGAAAGTTGTTAGGATGAAAGAATGGAAATTTTTCTGTAAATAACGAACGTAAAACATTCTCCTGTGTGTTGATGAGTTGATTTTAGCACTGCCTTGTATTCTTGTTGAATTCCCATTCTAAGGGTGCTCAACAATAAGGTAAACTCATGTTTCATCAGGGTAACAACGTATTTCTTTCTAAGTAAATGGTTTTCATTCAGGAGTCTATAAAATGGTGGTAAAAATTATGTTTTTTTTAGCTTTTTAGTTCTAAAATTTTCTTTATTAATGTAGGGTGTCCGGGCTTAAAAGATCCAAAAGTTACGGCTCATTATTATGGAACTACCCATCAGAATGTAACAAACTGTTCATCCGTGAAATGGAAACCTCTCCGAAATTTTTTGGGGTCTAATCCGATCGGCCGCACGTGCGCGCATTATTCAGCAATAACAGATGATAAGCTTGTTGCACTGACTTGATTAGTAGAGAGCGGACGTCACTGCAAAAGGTGCATTGCGTGCTTTGGTTAACGGAATTTAAATCAGACAGCGTGTACAGCGACATGTTCGAACTGAATGGAATGTCGTTACTGGCTTGCCTAATAGATTTATCAGGACTCCTACAAAACGCACACTATCAACAGTGTTTTCTATCGCGAAAACTTAAGGATACTTGCCAGTTTGAGACGCCAAAGCTCCCGTCTCCTTTAAAGTTCTTTCCCATTGGTAGATAGATTTTGATGTCGGAGAAGCGACATTCCATTCTCTTCGAACTCGTCACTGCACACCCAAGGGGCATTAAGTCGATCGTGATCGACTGGTGGACCGCCAAGACATTTTGAGGTGACCGCCTTCACATAAGATCTAAGACTCGCATAGTAAAATAAATATATTTGTTGAATACCAATGCCAGTCAGTCTGGAGTATCGGCTCTTACAATGCATGCGACTATGTGTAGGCGACACTTGTACCATTATTGGAAGTACACGATGACGCTTAACCCATTCTCTGCGACTACAGAGGGAAAATGCGATCACAGCAATGCCAGCCGTAGAAATGCGTTTTCCCCAAACGCCGACTAAAGGGGAAAATAAACATCGACCAGCTCTTCCCGTGATAATACGGGATTGGTTACTGAAACATTACCCTACTGCTCACGCTTTGCAGGATTGGATTCTTGTATTGATATTACGTCCCACGATTAAAGACACCCGGCAGCGAACGTGTTAAAAATACACATGAGTTAATGGACGAAGTCAAGTATCCTAATTTGAAAAGGCTGTATTTCATTTAACTTCCTTCTCTTTCATTACTACCTGTGTAAATCTTCATTTCCAATGATGAATATAATTAAGACAGCATATCATTCCCGTTCCACAGACGACCACTAGAATCTAGTGCAAGATTAGCTACAAATTTTATACCGAGATATTCAAGATTGGGTTGACATTATGTATCTTACTGAAACCATAAAATTCTACGAGAATTAACTTAAATGCAAATGATTTATTTTTTATGCATTTTGAATTGTTTGATAATAAATGCATCTTTTGATATTATTAAATTTACAGGTACAATTATTATGTTTTGTATCTTGCGTTTTTCTTAAAACGTGAGTTTTAAGCTAAAGTTTTTTTTTGTAATTATGTAGGTAAGTGTATATTCTGTATTAATTGTTATAGAATATAAATATTGTTGAGCTTTTTTGTAACTTACCACATCTACGCCACTGGGTGGACCGCAGCACCTTAAAAAACATAGAAGTAGACCGTACCATGTAAAAGTCTGCCCACCCTGCTGTACACCATTGTCTGATTTAAATTCCGTTAATCAAAGTCCGCATTGTGCACCTTTTGCTGAGGCGTATACATCTTTACTAATTAAGTCAGTGTAACAAGTTTATCGTCTGCGATTGCCGAATAATGCACGCACGTGCGGCCGATCGGACTAGACCTCAAAAATTATCGGAGGGGTTTCTAATCCACTGATGAACAGATTATTACATTATGATGGGTAATTCCTTAATAATAAGCCATAACTTTTGGATACCTTAAGCCCGGACACCCTGTATGTTTATTTGTACATTGTTATCTAGTTTATTGTTTCAACTGAATTATGCGTCAGAAGATTTTAGTTTATTACTACTGACTACATTTCAGAAACACTCGTAGAAAAGTAAATATCATTTTTCGGTACGTATTTAGGTCTTCTGTCCATATAAAGGTAATAATTGATGACTTTTTTCCTTTCCCAATCAACAATATTCTTTATTTAATATTTAGAAATTCGTACACTGAACTTTGCACAAACTTTTCTAATTTACGCAATAAGAATTTTTCCCCCGGATAGTAAGAAAATGTATCCTTTGATCCATAACTTGCTGACATCCGTCATCTTTAAGGAAGAATGAATGTAAATAAGGCAACTATTTCAATTTCAAAAAATAGATGTTAAGAATTTGTTGCTCAAAAAATTTTTCATTTTTTAATCCTTTATCGAAATTATTCAAGAAATGTAAAAACACCCTCTGTAGCTCTGTTATCTAGCGGTTTGACAAGATTGTTTCACCAACAAAGTAAATAGCTGAATAAAACGCTTCATAAAATTTATATCGCACTTTCGCAGCATAAAAAAAAAGTTAGATAAAATAGATATTATTGTTGAGAAAACAAAGATTATAAAAATGCATTTCTTTATGTTTTTATTCAAACAATTGGTAACTATGAAAAGAAAATTTCATTAAAAAGGTTAAATTCACAAAAATTACCAGAATAACACCGCTTAATAAAGGAGACTATGAATACCGTAAAATCCGACGTATAATGCTCACCGCTGTATAACGTGCACTTATACTTTCCAGCTGTAATTTTTAATTTTTAGATATATTCGCCAAATAACAACGCACCCCCTTTTTTTTCACAAAGAAACCTGAAATACAAACCCTGTAGTGTGAAACCCTTATATTTTAAAATCATTTATTCAAGATATTATTTAGTATACTTCTAAAATTGCAACCCTTTAAGTTCATAAGAAATGTCATTTCTTTCAAATAAACAGTATTTCGATCTTTGTAAAAGTCTAATTTTTTTCTAGGCTCTTTTTTTTTTCCTTAAAAGCTCTCATTTTTATACCCGACGTATAACGTGCACCCCTAAAATTCGATTTTATTTTTTATGTTAAAAGTGCGCGTTATACGCCGGATTTTATGGTAGTTACCTATAAGCATTCGGAAATAAAATATAATACAGGGCTAGCATAAATTAATAATTCGTTTTGAAAAGGCTATATTTTCAAAAGCATTACACGTACACACATGAAAGATATACAAAAAGAGCCGCAAACTCCCCAAGTTTGTCTTGTTTATTCCACCTCTTCGTTGGCCCATCTCATTTAGTGACTACCCAAACAATGAACTTCCCTAACGTTGGATTGGGCGTATTGGTGAGAATGACCTAGCTTTATTCCCCTGGCCATCTAGATCCCCTGATTTAACGCCCTGTGACTTTTTCATTTGAGGGTACGTTAAGGACGTTGCTTACGCAACCCTACTATTGCAATCCTTTGTCGAGCTCAAAGAACACATCAGTGCTACAGTGCAGACAATTGACGAGACTATGATGAAAAATGTATGGAATGAACTCCATTATAGTCTTGAAGTGTGCCGCGTCACCCAAGGGATACATATTGAACATTTGTAGAAGATGGTGAGATTGTGGTTCTTTTCATATATATTTCACAGTATAGGTGTGATACTTTTGAAAATGTAGTCTTTTCAAAATGAATGAATCATTTATGCAACCCTGTATTTTATGGTATCCGACTATATTTTGAACCGTGATTTTGCAAAAGCGTATAAATGGATAATATTTATGATATTTAGTGTCACTTAGATTGGAAAATGTATATAAAACTGTTTTAAGAATAGTATTACAATAAAAAATTATTTAAGTACAATATTTTGACAAAAAATGAACATAGAATGACCAATTTTCAAAATATTCTCCTTTTGCCAAAAAGGCTTCTATTATAATAATATTTTGTTTGTATATATCTCAGACTTCTGTACAGAGGCTCAACTAGAATTTTTGAAATATATAACGTAGAAGTGGGTTTATTCATGTTTTACGACAACAGAGGGGAGAAATTTTAAGAAAAAAACGCCGATAATTATTTCAATGGGTTGTAACTCTGAAAATAATGTGAATTTTTCAAAAATCATAGTTGAGCCTCTGTACAGAGGTCTGAGCTATACGCAAGCAAAATATTATTATAACAGAAGGATTTATCATAAAAGGAGAACATTTTGAAAAAAGGTTATTCTAAGTTAATTTTTTGCCAAAGTATTGTATTTAAATAATTTTTTTGTCAAAATCTCCTTAAAACAATTTTAAACATGTGTTCTAATCTAAGGGACACTAAATATCATGAAAATTATCCATTTATACGCTTTTTTAAAATCACGGTTCCGAACGTAGTCGGGATACCTTAAGGTATACCGCAAAAATATTCTGCTTTTTTCAAAATCTAATCTGTTCTTTTACATAAACATACAATTATTGTCTGTAGATCAAATAATTATTCATAATATAATTTTTTAAGCAATTTTGTAAATATGTAACTGACAATGAAACGGTAATCTATTTTTAACAATTTTGGAATTAATTGATTAAGCACTTAAGTTGGGATGGAAGATTGAGGCTCAAATTATATTCCACATCCTTCGATCACACTTGATTACGAGGTCCGTCGCCCAAAAGCTCTTGAGTAGCTGAATAGTTCCACGTTAATATTCACTCAGTAGATAGCATTTAATTTTTATTTTATTTTATTTTATAAAGCCGGTAGAAAAATAGACAGTGTGTAAGCATTGATTAAAAATTTTTATTATATGCAGTGACTATTAGTTGAGTGAGTATTTTTTCTCGTTAATTTCGAATTCTATTTTGAAAAAAAGCAGCGATACTAGTTTAATTTCCTTTAAATTTTTTAATTCGAAACAGGAATATATAGTTAATAATACAATAACTAAATTTCACCGATATCTTTGAAATAACTTTATATAATACCCAATCTAAGAAATGCTTTAAAAAAGCTTTATTTGGATTTCTTTTCGATGTTGCTTTGCTCTAGTTTAATTTTTTCCTCAAATATTGATAATTCTTATTTTAAAACTAAAAAATGGTAATTTTTTTCAAAATTAAAGATAGAAAACATATTTCTAAAAAAATTACAATAAAAATAAACATTAAAATGCTTATAACAACAAAATTGATTAACACGTAACAGCAAAAATTAAACATAATTTATCAAAATTAACTAACATAAACACGTAAAGACAGTATTAATAAACATAAAGCATCACAATATCAGTAAATATAAAAAACAATATTAATAAGTGCATTCCTGTTATTTCAATTTCCAATTATATTGAAAAATAAAAAAATGCTTTAAAAAAATTGTTTTAATACTTTTAAAAAAATCATTTTAATGTACTTTTTGCTTCTTTAAGACGAATTAAAATTTTATACAAAAGAAATTCTAAATAATAATTATTATTATTCTTTGAGAAAAATATAAGCCTAAATAAATGAATTTTACTTTTATTCTTACTCATACCTGAAGGCTTTGTAAGTAAAGTAACAACAACAGTTATCGGAACTGTTAAAATAGTTCCCATATTTGCTGGTTTGACAAGATTGTTTCACCAACACGGTAAAGAGTTGAATAAAAACTGTAAAGTTTATATCACACTGACGTAGTATAAAAAAAAGGGTAATTTCAACACAATAATTGATAAGATAGATACGTGAGATACCTCAGTTTTCGAAAACAAAGGTTAAAATTGCATTATTTTATGTTTCCTATTTAAACATTTGATGGCAAGGCAATTTCATAAAAAAAAATTTTAAAACTAAAGCATAAAAATCTATTATAATAATACTATCAAACAACAAATTATAAGTAACTACATATAAGGATTTTTAAAGGAAGTTTTTGTAATCCATTGTGTTTTGAATTTTTTTTTTTAAAAATAATCATAAAAAAGTGACACATGTTCAGGTATCTCAGTTCATTTCGTTCATGAAAGGGATTAAACATTTTCAAAATGAGTGCTAGGATTAATACTTTAAAAATGGGAATCTTTCCATCTATACATTACCTTAACCTACCGCAATCTCTTAAGAGTTGATTTCGGTAAAATCCCTTCTTAGGGGATTACTAAATAAAAGAAACATGTCTGCTAAGTTTCAAGTCCATAGGTCAAATAGATCAAAAACAAAGATTTTTTTAATAATACGCACCCGTACCCCACCCCCGTCACTGACAGTCGATCTCCACAAAACTCCTTCTTAGAAGATCTCTGCTCAATAAAAGAAACATGCCTACAAATTTCAAGTTTGCAGGTCTAGTAGTGGACGGACGGGATTAAAAATGGGAAATCTTGTCTATAACGCTTCTCCGGTCTCCTTTAGAAGTTCATTTTTCCGAAATCCTTTCATTACGGATCTCAACTCAAAAAAGAAACATGCTTGCCAAATTTCATATATATAAGTCAAATAGTTGCCCGTAACCCTTCCCCTCCCCTATGCTTGAATATTCGCAAAACCTATTGTTAGTGGATTTCTATTCAACGAAAGAAACATGCCTGCTAAAGTTCAAGAAAGTAGATCTAATAATTCTGGAGATCTCAAGATGTGTGAGTGAGCTGTTTTTCTCTTAAATACATAAACTGCTGTTTGTAAAAAATGCAACACCATGAAGGAATCATCAGAAATAAATGAAATTTAATGCGCAAACGACTTGCATTAGTGCAAATAAATGACGAAATTTTCTAAGCAAAGAAACAATATTTAGAATCAGTATCTGGTGTAGCCACCAAGCGCTGCAATAAGTGCTACTATACGACGTGGCATGCAGTCAAACAGATTTTGAATATCTGCTGGTGGAAGAGAATTTCATACTGCTGGTATGCGCAGCAAAAGTTTCGTCTTTTGAAGCTTCAGGACGCGGATCACGAGTGAGACGCCGACCAACCTAAATCCCACACATGCTCAATAGGCGACATATCCGGTGAATAAGCAGGCCAAGGAAGAAGTTGCATGTGTGGGCTGAACAGAAGTCTCGAACAGTCTTTGCAACATGTGAGGTGCATACCCTGCTGAAAGGTGGCTCCAGGGATGCCTTGAAGGAAGGGAACGACTTCGAGCTGTAGCCCTTCACGAACGCACCTGTTACTATTGAGATTACCCTCAATTCGTAGCAAATTGGATCGTCATGATACGAAATCGCAACCCAAACCATAACTCCGGGTGTTAGGCCCCTATGCCGTTCGATAACGCACTCTGAAAGGCAGCGTCCGTCGGCATAGAGTCTAACACGAATGTGGCCTTCATAGTCCCACAAATTGAAGTGTGATTCATCTGAAAAGACAACTTAGAGCCAATCAGCTTGCCAGGCTCTGTGCTCATGAGCCCATTGCAGAAGCAGCAGTCGATGGTTTGCCGTGAGGGGATCCTGTATAAAGGCACCCTTGCACGCAATCCACAGGTGGAGTAGACGTCAACGAATTGACGAAGCCAAATTAGTACACCTGCAGCAGTAGACCAACGTGCTGCCAACTGCCTGAAGGAAGCTGTACGGTCATTTACTACCATGCGGAGCAGGTGTCGATCATCGCGTGTTGACATCACCTTCCATCGTCCACTGCCAGTTTTTCGAGTTGTTCGGTGCTCGTCGATCCACTGCTTCCAAACTCGCATCACTGAGGAACATTTCCGCTGCACAAGAGCTCCTATTGCGCGATAGGAAAATCCTCCTTCTCGAAGGCCTTATAATCCTCCCCCGTTCAAACTCCGTAAGTTGTTGGAATTTCTCCTTATTTCGTGATAGAGGCATACTAAGGTCTCACTAAACATTCGCCACTAACAAATAATCATTAACTATTTTCAACGTACCGCCACAGCCTTCTGTTTATATGCTTTCAGCATCATTTCAGAACGTGCAGCACACGCCACGCATGCGTAGTGGCTCTGAAACTTAACTATTTTACGTAACATTCTATAAATCATATTTGCTGCAAAGTTCATTTAATTCTGATGATTCCTTCATGGTGTTGCATTTCTATAAAACAGCAGTGTATATGCCTAGAAAGAGATCTTTGGAGAATCAATCCCCAACGCATAGATTTATCATATATTGTGTTAAACGGCACCACACGGTAAAGGTCGAAGGATCCATAGCACATGAGATATTTAACTCTACCAGCGGGTTCGACACCAAATTCTTTCGCAGACAATGGAATAGTAAAAAGCACTCTTTGCACATTAATCTTTTAATGGATGCGCCTGCTCACTTTTTTTAAGAAGTGTGCCATTTTCATAGTGCTTCTTAATATTGCAGTCTGGGGCTTATTTTATTCTTGTATCCCTTCCTTCACTTCGGGATAAAATGAATTTCTTGTTTAGGATTAAATTTTTTTTATTTCATTAATTATATGAAGTATTTGGGTTCTCAGTCGTTAAGTTTACGACACAAGTCCAATCTTGCAAGTAGTTTTTCCTTTCTTTTTTTCACGTTTTGGAATTTTATTTCGTAATTATATGCTTCATCTACATTATACTAACTTACTTTTATTTACACAATTGAGAAAAACATTTCTCTAATTTTTCGAAATATAGCTTCAAAATTTGTAAAATAGCAAATTGTTCCATGTATAATTCAAGAATTATTTGACAAGGGAAAAGGAGATTCTTGTCGGGAAAATATAAATGATTTCTGTGATGAGAATAATGAAAACATTGTGTATCTGATATGACGATCCAGTAGAATTACTTGTACAGGAAGGCTTTTGTAATGGAAAATATAAAACCACAAAGAAAAATAAAACAAAATAAGTATGAAGATACCAAAAAGGAAAAAAGTTTAAAAAAAGTTAAGAATTAAAACATTCGTAAAAAATATAGGGGAGGAATTTGGATCACTTTTGAATATAATTTAAATATGGTTGAAGAAATTTCAGAAATATATACACAAACTGGCTAATAGATCAGTATAAATTAGAACATTATAAACAGGTATACAGGGTGTATCCGAATGCCGAGTACAAACTTGGAGGGGAGGTAGAGAACATCCTGGGAACCATAATTATGTAGGAAAGCATGGGCGGAAACGTAACCTTAACGAAATAAAGGAGACACAAAGATAGTAAGGCCACAACGCAGAATGTAGTGTAAGAAGCTTTATTACACCAAAAAACCACTAAATAAAAAGTATGGCATGAAAGTATCACGGAAAGTGTTCGAAATTGTGGCCATTAGCCTAATGCACGCACAACACCGACGCGACATGGATTGGTGCGCATGTTCGAAAATACTGGGTGTTTCATGGATTATAGGAGAAACGATGGACACATTTCAGAATTGACGGGCATGTCGTACACAAGGCTCTTCATTGCACCCCAGAGAAAAAACCCAAAGAGATAAATCAAGGGATCTGGGAGGACAAGCGATGGGATCAACACACCCAATGTACCTGTTTGGAAATGTCTTGTCCAAATGGTCACGTATACGCCTTCCATAATGAGATGGTGCCCCGTTCTGTTGAAACCACATGCAACGCCGAACATAGATAGTTCCGAAATACCTCCTGTAGAAAGACTAGATACTTGTCAGAGTCCAGTCGAGGCGGTTAGATGCAGGGGCCAAGTAAACTGTCCCCTCATTAACAATGCCCACACATTAACAGTGAAGCGTTGTTGTGCGGCTCGTAGTCGAGTGCTGTGTGGGTTGTTGAAGGCCCACATGTGCGCGTTGTGCGTATTGAACACCCCTTCACGCGAAACGGTTGCTTCATCACAGAACAACACGGAACTGGCAAAGTGCATGTTTGCCACACTTTGGTTAACAAATCACTACCCAAATACGACACGTCGGGGATGATCATTTGCCTATAATAACTACACTCTCTGTACCTGAAACGGAAATAGGGCTTCCCCCCTGCAGAACATGATTGAGAGTTGTTCGAGATCTTTCGGTTGCAATGGTAAGAGCCCGTACACTTGCACTGGGATTTCGGTCCACAGCATGCAACATACCCTCTTCAAATACCGGTGTTCGTGCTGTTCGCAGCCGTCCAGTACCTTCAATCGCGGCTTTGAAAAATCCATATTCCGCCAGATTCTGATGCACTCGAGTGAACGTTTGATGATTCGATTGCCGCCTCTTTGGATATCTTTCCCCATACAACCAAACAGCAGCACGTCCATTTCCGTAGGGTAGGCCATAAATGAAGTGAATATCCACCAACTCGGCGTTAGTATAACGATTTATGTTCATCGCACGCTTTCCATGTCTGAAAAGAGGAAACCAAGTGTGCCGACCTTCAGAACTCACGCACAGCGCCACCTATTATTTTCCCACTCATGCTTCCCTATGTAATTATGGCTCCTCACTATGTTCTCTACCTCTCCTTCAAGTTTGTACACGGCATTCAGGGAAACCTTGTATTTGTTTGCTAATAACATTAAAACTTAATATTCTATCTTATCTCTTTTGTAATCTTAACGAAATATTTTTGGTTTACAAAAATAGGGCTAATAGAAAAAATATGGCACGGGCCTACTAAAGCAAAAAATTAAAGCATGTCCACTGGAAATTTAAAAAGAACACAGAGCGTAGTTTTCAAATGGTATGGAATGGAAATACCAAAATTATTTCTTATCAGTTATTCTCACACACTAGATACAACAAGAAATCTATTTACGATGGCCTTCGCAATTTTTATAATGATGGTTCAATTATGAGGGCACATAAACTCTAAGATTCACTGCTACTTAAGCCAACATGCTGTATAGTTTGATTCTGAATATTTTAGTTCATAAATAAAACCGTGACTATTTACAATTTGTTTCTTTCTCGATATCCTTTCTTAAAACTTTTTTTTAATTATTGACTAGATTAATTACTAATTTAAGCATATAAGATAATTTTACAATATACAAAATCTCAATGATTTTGTTTCTGTTACTGCTATTTTGCGTGTCCTACTATAGTTAACACAAAAATAATATAAAAAAAATTAAGTCAATTCCTACTTTGAATGGATGAATAGAAAGTATTTTATTAACGATTAAAAATTTGAACAAGATATATATATAGGAGAGAGAGTAAACTAATAGTAGGAATTGAAAAGAGAGCATGATTTGTCTCTCTGTGCATTGTTGTAACAATACACACCCGGTTTGGCTGAAAACCGTTTTGACGAACTTTTATCATTGTTTTAACAGTAGCATTGTTACCACAATGAAGACGAATCTAAGCTGGCGTTGAAAACCGGTAATTAATTTAATATAATTAATGAATTAATATTTGAAAAAACTGCATTAACATCAAGTGTCATCGACTACAAGTTTAAAAAATTTATTTAAACTTGATTGGATGCGAACAGAAAGTATATATATATCACTTCTGGAACCATGATTTTAAAAATGCTAAATGTATATTTCATGATATTATGTCTTAGATGAATGGTATAAATTGTTTTAGGGACATTATGACAAAAATATTATTTAAATACAATATTTTGCAAAGTATTAATAACCTTTTTTCAATGTTTCTTTTGTAAAAATGCTTCTATTATATTAATATTTTGTCTGTATATAGCTCAGACCTCTGTACAGAGGCTCAACTATGATTTTTGAAAAATTCACATTATTTTCAGAGTTACAACCATTTGAAATAATTATCGGCATATTTTCTTAAAATTTCTCCCCTTCTGTTTTTGTAAACATGGATAAATCGACTTCCGAGTTATGCATTTCAAAATTCTAGTTGAGCCTCTGTACAGAGGTCTGAGCTGAATACAGGCAAAATATTAATACAATAGAAGCATTTTTTACAAAAGGAGAACATTTGGAAAAAAGGTTATTCTAAGTTAATTTTTTGCCAAAATATTGTATTTATATAATTTTTTTTTTGTCCTAATATCCTTAAAACAATTTTATACATGCATTCTAATCTAAGTGACACTAAATATCATAAATATTATCCATTTACACGCTTTTGAAAAATCTCGGTTCCGACGTAGTCGGATACCTTAACGTTTGAAAATTTGAGAACAAGATATATATTATAATATATATAAATAAATAAATACATATATATAGGGAGAGTGTGAGCTAATAGAGGAATTGGAAAAATAATTTATCTTTAAGCGAATTCTCATCAAATAAGGACACTTTTGATATAGAATTTTTGCATTTAATACAAGTTCAGCTTCTAATACTATTTTAATCGTATTTGTTGTTGTTGACAATAGGGCGAACAGTGATAATTTTAAGATTAGATATCATTACATTTTTAGAATCACGTTATAATTAACCACAACAAAATAATTCGACAAAGCAAAATAACAACAACAATAAGCAAACCAAAAGGTAAATAAAATAAATCGATGAAATTACCAGTTAATGAAATTCTACAGAAGAAAGTATAGTCATGTAATCTTAGCAATTTAAAATTTGTGAGCAGGTTTCGGTCGGCATTCAATTGTAGTTATTTTAAATCCTAATCCCCAATCAAATGAAAAGGAGAATTTAAAAAAATCTAATATAAAATGTGACTAATTTTTTTTCACTGGATATTATTTTAATTTTTATTTTATTTTACATTAATTAAAAAATTGGATTACTTTCGAAATTATTCTCTTTTTAAATTTTATGAACTTAATTAAGTAACAGAATAAAGAAAAACGAGATTAGACTAAAATTGCAGTTCAACATCATTTACAACCATATAAGATTTCAAACTAAAAATTTAAAATCTCCTGAGTATATAAAAATACAATATATTATGATTATATATAGAGTATTTCAAATTTAAAATACATTTCAAATAAATAATTTTGATCTTCAGTTATAAGCAAATTACAAATATGAATTTTAATTATTGAAATAAATGAAACACTATCTTACTGAAAAGGTGGCTCATATTTAGATGGTATATATGGTCTTTACATCCAAAGTATAAATTTTCTTCCTTACAACACACTTTCAATTTTTCTGTTTTTTTTTTTTCCTGCGAGACACACTCTCTCTTCCCCACAACACCACAAGAAATCCACCGCATAAATCTGCATAGTTAACTCCTCGTTTATTTTTCGTTCATTATTCGTTTATGAGGATGTCTGCAGTTTATCCTCTATCTTCTTCCGTCGTTGACTGTGCAGCTGTTGATTTCTATTTACTCTTCAAAACGATTGATGCGTTTATGTAATTTCCATAACCAAAAGTTTGTTTTTAAATTTCTAACTTTCTTTTCGTTTATTGTTTAATATTTACCAATTAATATTTATATATCTTTTTTTCATTTAATATTTATTTTCGTAAAAGGGCCTTTTTTAAATATATTTTTAAATGTCATCTTATAATTTTTTTCGTTTTCTAACGTTCCATAAAGAAATATGACGGTCCTGGAACTGACATTTTGATTTATACTGATCTCGATTTTTTTTTAAAAAATATATTTAGATAAATTTGCTCTCTAAAAGGCTTTTCTTCGTTTGAAAAAACATAAACTTCCCCTTTTTGATATTGTCGTTGCTGTAAAATGGATAATACCGCAACGAAAGGTAGGACTTATTTCGTGTTATTGGTTTTTAACCAAAAATTTCATTTAAAATTATAAGAAATATTTTTTACGCTCCTTCTGACCCATTTATCTCAAATTGGTATACATACTATTTAAAGCGATTTAGTTTAAAATTTTTGTTAAAAATTGGGTCTTAGTTTAATAAATGTGGTTCTTTTTTCCCCAAAAAAAGCTGGATTAAATTATTAAAGTATTTTATACATTTTGGAATTAATCAGTAAACACATCCGTTCTAAAACGTTAATCATTTACTTAGAGGAAGAGAGAGAGTAAATAACGTTGCACTATAAAGCTACACGAGGGCTGTTGGTGAAGGACCTCGTAGTTCTGAGGGCGACACCTGACCTGGCACAATTGCTATAACAATTGCTATCCCAGCGAATTCTATCCTCTAACGGGTTTTTTTTTTTTCTATTCAGTCAAATTTGCATTTTGAGCTAGAATAACTCCACTCCGCAAATAAATACTACCTACTAAATTGCAAATAAGTAATCAGAATAAAGAATAGTTGTAATGTGAACAATATTACCACACAAGTGAATACCTGAATTCTAGTCACTTATTCCTGAACTGTAGTCTTTATTAGAAGATATTGAAGATTCCTCTTTGGAGAGTTTCAGAAATCATTTCAGATAAGTAACCATACAAGTGAATACCTGAATTCTAGTCACTTATTCCTGAACTGTAGTCTTTATTAGAAGATATTGGAAGATTCCTCTTTGGAGAGCTTCAGAAATCATTTCAGATAAGTAACCACACAAGTGAATACCTGAATTCTAGTCACTTATTCCTGAACTGTAGTCTTTATTAGAAGATATTGGAAGATTCCTCTTTGGAGAGCTTCAGAAATCATTTCAGATAAGTAACCATTATTTCTTAACATTCGGTTTTTCTTGACCACATAGCGAGTATTTAGTTCTATCCCTTTAAAAAAATTAATAATTTAAATATATGTAGGTTTTGCCAAATGAGTGTTTTTATTTATCAGTTTTCTAATTGATATTTACAAAAAATCTATTTAATGTTTTATCAAAATACTTTTATGTTACGTAGATGTTCCTAAAATCTTTGTCTACTTTTAATAGAATAACTTCGAATATATATAAAGCTCAGCACTTGGTAAGTTAGTAATTAGATCTCTCTCTCTGTGCGTGCGTGGGAGAGAGAGATGGTGAAAAAAAACAGAATTTTGAATTATCAGGACGGAATTATTTTAGAGATAAATTTAACGTACAAAGAAAATAAAACTATGCGAAGTTCAGAGTAAACAACGTAGAATATATATCACATATTTGTCTTTAATTAATCCTTATGTGAACCTATAAAGGATACAAAATATAATCGTTCATCTTACGTGGTGGTATGAATACTGAACAAATAATTTCTGCTCTGAAAATACAAGCAGCAGCTGAATGAATACTTATAATTAGCGCCTGTTACAATAAACATTATCTTCACTGAAATACTTAAGATATAGAGAAATGCAGAAAAAGTAATACCCTAATTTAAGATAAGCATTAATACATTAACTTTTTCAATTGCATAATTTAATTGGATAAATATATAAAAGTGTAATGATAGCACTGTTGTTTTGAAAAAGCAATTCGAAATGTAATTTTACTTAGAAGTTAAAGCGACACAGTAACCTTTTTCAAAAAAAAATTTTGCAGACAGTAACAGTAAAAACAATTTATGTTTTACATTTAGGTTACATTATTAAGTTGATTCTGAAAGTAAAAAGTCGGTTTGACCAGCCATTGTTTTAAAATTTTAAAAAATTAAGAGTTTTTGAAGTTTGTTCAAACTTTTATAAAATGCTCCCTAATTAAAATTTTTTAGTCTTTTTAAGTTATGTTGCTTAGATTATTGCAAACAAAAATTAGTATGGATTTGAAAATCTATTCTCTTGTTGATTTTTAATAATTACTTTTCTAGAAAAACCTGGAAAACGGACGAAAATTTTTAAAATAGTTACTTTAGTATTTTTTTTAAAAAAACAACTGGAGATCTCAGCCCTAAATCCATACTAACTTTAATAGAACATACGTTTGGGAGTATATGCTAAAATTTTCAAGGCCCTATGATGAACAGAAAAAAAAATTATAGGGCGCGCTTTCTCAAACTGTGGGGCGTGAGCATATTGAAAAGTTGAAAACAAAAGATTGTTTCAAAAATTTATTAATTTTTTTTAAAAATAAAACAAACAAAATATATTCTGTCATAATGGGAAAAAAACATCTACACTGATATAATACATTTATAAATGTATCAGTACTGCACAATGAACTTTAAAATTATCTTAACAATACTAAGTTGAAAACAAGTTTAATAATTACCAGTGAACGCTTCACACACACACACACAGTTGGTCATATATAAAATTATATGCAAAAATTGACACTTACCTGAATCATTTGTACGGCTTATAATTAATCCCTTAACTGCAGATTAAAAGTTACGCGATTCACTTTCCAATGCCACCGTTTTGCACGTATGCACGCATATGTGGTGTATTTGGGGGGAGGGAGAAAGAGAAAATAAGAAAATCCTCTGAAATAATCCTTCTCAAACAATGTTAAGGTCATTTTATTGCATTCCATAGTCCTCGGAATAATTTTATGGATATTAGTGAACATATTTCGGAAAAACGTAAAAAAACGCCCGGGAGCAATTTACGCACTGGCTACGGAAGTTTATATACGGGTTTAAGTGGTTAAAGTCGTATTGCAGCTTTACCCCAAAGTATCGTATTATCGAATTCAATACATCATTATTGTATGGAGGGGGGCGGATGAAAATTGTTATTGAATATTGGGTAGCAAGTATTGAAAATTTGAGAAGCACTGCCATAAGGATTAGAAAACACTTATACCTTAAAAATTGAAAGTCTGAGAAAAACGCATTTAAAGTTTGTAAAGGCATAAAAAAGAAATTGCCCGTAAAGCCTAATTTTTAATGTATTATTTTCCAATTTGTTTCTACATTGAAACTTTTTTTAATAAATATGACTAAAAATTTTTTTTAATCGAAATATATTTTTACTTAATAATGGCGACCCCAACTTTATTCAGCAATCAAACCTAATATTTTCTAAAAAAGCTCAAAACAAAAGCATTTATGTACAAAAAATAATTTTGAACAACTGATGCTAAAATAGCCAGGTTTGTTCAAAAAATTTTAATTTTTTTCTTTTTAAAATCGAGTTTAATTTTTATGTGTTTTGTAAATTTGCGTCTTTGGGAAAAAAATACGAGAATTTGAACAAAACCCGGAAGCGCATTTTCGACAGAAAAATGCCCAATTTTATGGAAATTTGCAATATTATAATCATACGTCAAAAAAATATATTTTTTAAATCCCAAAAAATATTCCATGAATACTTTTTTTGTTATGTGAAGGCATACCCCAATTAACTTTAGATAGGAGAAAAGCGCGTTTTTATCCAAAATTTGGCATGATGGCTTGTATCCAAGATGATGCGATTGGGTTTTCGGACCAACTTCAAAATTATACACTCCTACCAAATCCCTGAATTTGGTAAGGTTGAAAAGTCCTCCACCCAGCGTCCAATTCGTGGGGTACCACAAGGATTTTTATTGGGGCCCGCTCTTTTCTAACTAACGACATTCCCAAAGCTCCCAAAAAATCCTTTAGCTATTTTGCGGACGCCTCCCTTTTTTACCAAAAATTTTTAAACCCCAAAATTTTATTGAGCGGCTACAAAATTATGTCTTGACTAAACTTTGACTGGAAAAAAAAATTTAAATGCTTTAAAAGCGCCCCCTTTTTACGAGACAGGGTGCATGGGAAACCCCCCGCAGGGAAATTTTAATCAGCCTGTTCCCTGGTTACTGAAAAAAGTACCTGGTTTTTAATACTTGATTAAATTTAAAAATTTTCTAAAACATCCCTTCCGCCCACCAAAAAGGGAGCTGGAATGAGAAGCACTCTAAATCGCTTGATTTCTCCCAAAAAGCTTGCATTAAAGGGACAAGGTTCTATTATATAAAGCCATTTTCGCCTCATCATGCTTTCGCTTCTCCATCTGGGCAGGGGCGGAGACCACCTGAAAAAAATTTCACACTTTTCAAAACATTCAACTGCGTAAAGAAAAGCCCGGTTTGTCAGGAAGGAATTTTATGAAGATCTTAATGTTCCGCCGCTTCTTGATTTCCAAAAACAATCAGAAAATTTATTCAACCGGTTACCCGACAAATGAATCTATCAGGGGGAAAACCCGGCTTTCGACAATTTATTTCCAGCCTTCTGGGGGCTAGAGCAGTTCTAACACTGTATCAACCTTCCCCGCTCTGAAAAAAAGATGAGAATGTCTTGATACAATTAAAAAAATGAGCTTTATTGTTACACTAGTTGTTTTTTTTTGCAAGACTTCACTCACTAATTTTCCCCCCGGCCATGTAAGTTTTGATCGCGTTTCGGGGGCAACTTCACCCCTATGATATTATTTCAAACTCCTCTACCTTTCTTATTTTTTCTTCCAAGTGGTTTTTTAAAATTTCCCTTTTTCAATAACCCAGCAGTTATCTTAGAGGTATCGTGAAAACGGATTTAAAAAAATATTATTCTCTTAACTTTTATTAAAGAAATATACCCCCTTCCCCGTTCCGTCGAGATGCGGCAGAGGTTGAAAGACGGGTTTGCTTCATGGAGATGTGACGCCTTTTTCTTTCTTTTTCCCCGAAAGCGAAACAGAAACTAAATCAACTGGAAGAGGTTTTCCCACTTCCCCCTCCACCAGCCCCGTTGGCTGCATTTAATGTGGACTGCTTTTTTTTAATAAATTTAAAAGAAATTCTTCTCTGTTCAATTTATTTGATGAGTGGTAATAGAGCTTTTTTTGGTTCCACGTAAATGTATAACCGTTACCTTTACACTTTATACCAGAAAGAAATGAAAAATGAAAAAACGGAAGAAAAAAAAATTTGATCTCTAAAGGATAGTGGCCAGAATGTCATTTTAAATGTTTCATTTTTTTTGTATCTGAAAAATGTTCCAATTTCTGGTCCTTTTCCCCTTAAATCCAACCGAAGACATCCTTAAAATGCTATAATATAGTACTACAATTTGTTTACAATAATGTAGTTTGGTACATCAAGGAAATATTCAGTTTTATCTGCAATACTGGAATTCAGAATACTTGTATTCGGAAGTCTAATTGCAGTGTCTGCTGAAAACTGATTTTTAGATAAATCATTTTCAATTGTATTCCACCTTTTCAAAATATTGTTTCTCACAGCAATCTGAGAATGTTTAGGCCATGGCATTTTTTTTTAACGGGAAAAAAATTAAGGGAAAATTTGATATAAACTATTTTAAAGCAAAAATTGGCTTAAAACCTTTTTAATACCTTTTTGAAAATTTTAAAAAACTCAAAAAAAATCTAAAAAATTGGGAAATTAATAACCATTTACGCTGAAAGAGTTGATTGTGCTAAAAAAATTTTTTTAATTAATTTATTTAAGAGTGGAAAATTTTTTAAAATGGCCAAACCAAAGCTAAAAAATTTCAAATATCTTAAAAATTAGTTTGTTAACAGATCTGAAATTTGGTGGCAAGCTTCCCAATTATATAAACCCCAAAAAAATGAAGAAAAAAAAAATGTCAATAAATATGAAATTTGTTGGGTACTGAGTAATCTTATAATGTTTGAAAAAAGAATTTATCTTTAAGAATAATATTTACTTGTTTTGGCATAATTACAGTTTCCATCCTGCTCAAAAAATATTAATGATAAATTTTCAAAAACACTCTTTGGCTAAGAAATTTCTATCATGTTCTAATTCAGTAATTTTATTAATCACCAATCGTTTTATTTTTTAATTATTTAAGAATTAATCAGATGAGGGAATATATTAACAATTAACCTTTTTAATTTTCATCTCTCTCTCAACTTGTGTTCATTTATAAAAAAGTATGGTAAATTTTTTCATAATGTTACGCGAGTCATTTCAATGTTATTTATAACTTATTTCAGTGCTTCTCAAACTTTTACTATTGGTGACCCAATTTTCAATCATAATTTTTATCGCGCTTCCCTTATACAATAATAATATATAATGCGCTTTGACGCTAAAGCTACAATACGATCTTAATTTTTAACTGAACAAATTAACAAGATAAGTATTATTTATTTTAAGCAAATTACTTAAAAATAATAGGACAATTATTATGCTATTTTTCTTTTCTTTAAGTTTTAAATTGGAACAGATTGCAAAATGATATTTAATTAAAGATTTATTTCCTCCACCATCCATTTCTAAAAGTATAAATGTCATTGGAAAAATAGTCTAGTCTTATGTTGATCTCATCATATTCATCACATCTGGCATTTATTATTAAAGCAAGAAGACTTTAAAATGTTTTAACCCGGGAGAGCAGGCGCACACTCGATATTAACATTAATAGTCGCGCGAGATGACTAAGTCACCCCAATGTTTTTTTTACAATTATTTTTATTGTACACGATAAAAACCACAATTCCAGTGAATAATTTAACTAAGAGAAAGCGTACTTACTTTCAAGGACTTTTCATTTTTCATTGATAATTTGAGAAAAAATCCATTAAAACTGAACTAAAATGTTCTTAAAGGTACGTAACCTTAATAAAGGACTCAAATCATAGATACTTTTTGCAAACATTGCAGGAATGATATTTGAAAGCAAAACTGTCATATTTTGTTCAAATTATGGTAGTTTTGCTGTCCTTTGACTGCGCCCCGCACGACCGCTCCCGGGTTAAAATTGTATTCAGTTTAAAAATATGGATGTTGCTCTAAAAAAACAATTGTGTAAAACGTGCTTTATATGTGTTTCAGAATATCCATAAAAATAAATCTTAGCCAATTAAGTCTTCCTTTTCTTTCTACAGCTAATGTACAGTATTTCAATAATAATAACAGTGATTAATTTTTTATATTCCTAGAAATTTTCTCTTGGTTTGAGTTATGTTTTTTCTCTCAAAGAGTAGTATTTTAGGTTTAAAAAGAAAACGTTGTAAAAAAAAATCTCTCATTGTGGGATTACAGCGAATCAAACAAAATGTTGTTGTTTTTTTATTTAGTTATAGGATCAGATAACTAATGAACGTATCCAAGTGGAAACTTTTATTTCTGATTAAGTATATCGCCAGATGATATATATAAATTATTTCTGTGTGAATGTGTATTTGTTTATATGGCAGAAAGTATTTTGTTTACTTCATTCCAGTAAATTAATTTTTTAATCCTTTTATTTTCGATATGCTCGCCCCCCCCTGTAGGGTTATCACGTCCCCCTAGGGGGGCGCGCCCCACAGTTTGAGAAACACTGACTTATTTACTTAACTAAGAAATAAACAGGAATCTAAAATTCAATCATTATTTTTGTTGACAAATGAAATCTTTGATAACTTCTAAAGATTAGGAACGTGTTTATAGATTTATTTTTTTTTTAGATAAAACTTTTTTTATCGTTTCTTAACATTTTTTACAAGAAAATTTTTTTTAAAATTATCTAATACATGATATTTTATGTATAAATCCATTATTATTAATAATATTAACGGCATCAAATATTTCAGTCATTGGGTTTTTTTCTGTTGTCTTTATTCTCTGTGAAATGGGGGCGGGGGAGAAAAAAGGTATGAAAATTCTTCTACGTTGTTTTTTATTTTAAATAGTCTATGATCTACGCTGCATTGAAAAGGCCACAATTCACTTCCTAAGGAAAATGTGATGTCTAGAGGCCCAAATGGAATAAGAAAAAAAAAATGCGTTCCTAAAGCTCCTATGTTGAGTGTTTCTTGAGTTGATTTGGGCTCTAAATGAATGAAACATACAATACATTCTTTTGGAAAGGAAACCAAAAAATATTAAAAATTTTTTGATCAATAAATTTTAAAACGGTCATAGTGGGATTTGACTGCAAAGATTGTACAGAGAAAGGTAAAATTTTGTGGAGGGATTTTTTGTTTTAAAGTTACATTTCCTGGGGATAAACAAAAAGACAGTAAAAAATTGTGAAAAAATTGATAATTGGACTTCTTCGAACGTAGTCACAAAAAGGATGAGTGCTGGGGGCACCGGGTCAACAGGCCGCCAAGCATGGTATAACACGGAAGTTTTTGGGAAGAAACCATGGCAGAATGAAAGCCGGGGGCCAAGAATGAAATTTAAAGCAAAATAGGGTTTTTCGAAAGCCCAATGCCGGCCAAAAAGCCCCGGGGGGCGGGAACCCGAAAGGGGGGGATAGAAAATAAAAGGCAAAAATAATTTTTGAATAAGTAAAAAAAAAAAGGGTTCTAATAATAAAAATACACATTTACACTGATATAATTTATTTTATCATCTGGGGGCAAAAAATGATTCCCCCTTCAAACGCTATTAGCCATCTTGATCCTACAACCAAATAAAAAAAAACATTTTGTTTGTTTTTCTGTAACCCAAGATGAGAGATTTTTTTCTTCCCTTTTTTTTAAACCCCCAAAAAATTTTTTTGATTACTATATTTGACCTTCAAACTTTTTTGGAGCACCTGCCCCCTTTTTGAAAGTTGTAAATAAATTTTTTTTTTGCTTTTTTTTCCCCCGTGTAGTTTTTTGATATATTGGCCCCTATTAACTTTAAGGATTATTTCAAGATGTATTTTTTTTTAGTATTCTGAAAAATAAATGCATAAGAAAAAATTTTTACACAATTATTTTTTTGAACATGCTACCTTTCCCCTGAAAATTTTGTGGTTTTTATTTTGGGGAAAATTATTATGGTTTATAAATGTAAATGAGCAGAATATATATAAAAAAAAAAGGGCATCTGGGATCCCATTGAAGGAAGTTAAACTGATCAAGCAATTGAAGAACCCAAAAAATGCAAATTTAAACAAGATAGCGAAAGAAAAATGAGAAAAACTTTGAATTAAACGTTTGAGTTGGGTTTGAAATTTTTAAATGCGCCTTGAAAAAAACCATGGCCTAATTTGCACTTCGCCTTGTCAGAAAACAAAGGAAGAAAAAGTTCAAAATGCTATTTTAGATCATCAAAAGATAGCAAAACTAAAAAACGTAAAAAAATATAATTTGCTGGAAAAAAAGTTTTTGTATTGTTAGTAAAAGTGTCGAGATTTATTTCCTTTTTATAACGCAATTTTGGAACATTTTTTTATTTAATTTAATTTTTCAAATTATCAAAAAAAATTTAAGTCCTTTTAAAGTAGGTAAGTATATTTTTCCCTTTAAATTTAAATTATTCACTGAATTGATTTTATCGTGTATAGTAAAAATAATTATAAAATAAATTACAGTTTTAAAACAAACCTAAAAACACGCTTTTGTAGTGAACCCGGCGCGAACTAAAAAGTAAAAAAAAAATTAAAATATATATTTACTTAAAAGAAAACATATAAAAAAATTTAATACTTATCTTGTTAATTTGTACGGTTTATAATTATGGTCGTATTGTAGCTTTAGCGCCAAAGTGCATTATTATTGCATTCAATACATTATTATTTTTAGGGTGGGGCGCGATAAAAATTATGATTGAAAATTGGGTCGCCAGTAGTGAAAGTTTGAGAACCACTGCCCTAATGTATCCAATGACCTAATCTCCATCCCGCTGTCCAATCTCTTTCTTACAACTCGTGGTACTTTCCGCCATCTGATGGAGCTCATCTCTCTGTGGCAGAATTAAATTTTAAAAAAACCCTAAAGACATTTGCCTGTAACCTCACAATATCTATAGAGTTGTTTATAGTATCGAAACTCTCATTGTCATTGCTACAGTAGGCTATCATTACACAGAAAGATTCGTAATGAATTTCTTTACAGTTTTGGAACAAAATGAGACCTTCTGAGCCGAGGCAAGGACTGGCGATCCAAACGTGATGGGTAGGAATACTATCTCTTACGGTAGTAGATTGTATCTTGTGTAAAACTTTAACAACTCAATGATATGTTGAATACACATCCAATGGCTGCTTGCGTTATTCTTAATGGTACGTCATTCACTGATGGTTGCTTTGAATCTCCTAAGATAGCGAGTAGAAAAATATGTAGAAAATAACATAACAAAGAAGTGTTTTCTATGCTTATCTTCAACTGTATGTATCAATTTTCAACCAAATAATTCATTACATATTCCCCTCATACCTAAAAATAGATCAACAAATTTACATCTCTTTCACGTTTCTCATATTCAAAATATGAATCGATATAGCTTTACCTATGTTGCAAGATATACTTTGCAATTTTATTACTATAAATAAGCCCCTCTTAGTATAAATATTTCCAATGTTAAGACTAAACAGTAACCCTTTTCAAAAAAAATTTTTTTTTGGAGATAGTAACAGTAAAAACAATTCATGTTTTATATTCAGATTATATTATTATGTTGATTCTGAAAGTAAAAAAACAGACCAGCCATTATTTTACAATTTTAAAAAATTAAGAAATTTTTTTTTTGAAGTTTTTTCAAACTTTTATAAAATGCTCACTTTTAAAAAATTTTCAGTCATTTTAAGTTATTTATGTTTCTTATAATATTGCAAACTAAAGTTCGTACGGATTTGAAAATCTATTCCCTTGTTGGTTTATAATAATTATTTTTCTAGCTAAACTAGGAAAAAACACAAAATTTTTTAAAAATAATAATAACTTGAGATTTTAGCAGTGAGCTCTGACACCCCTTATCAAAACTTTTACCTTGCCAACGGGAGGACTTTGAGCCACACCGATTTAACGTGTATCAGCTTATCTACACAGCGGGGCTTCAGCGGCATTAGGGTTCAAACCCACGACTCGACACAACGCTTCCATCCAAGAATTTATTTGAAACAGTGAAGCATGAATATGGAGATGTTCTTGTGTGGGTTTGTATGTCAGCTTCAGGATTAGGTAATTTAGTATTTATATATGGTATAGCACAGTGGTCTTCAAACTGTGTCCATGGAACCCAAGGCATCCACAAGTCATACCCAGGAGTTCCAAGAGTTACAGTAAAAAAACTGGGGGGAAAAATTATAAATGTTTGCAAAATGTATTTTCATTCTCTATAAAGCTAGGCATAACCAAAAGTACCTAAGGCTCATCTCCGCCATTATAAAACCGAATTCTTTTATTTATAAAAAAAGATTATTTTTAATATTTAAACTTTTATTTAATATAATAAAAGGTTTAAAAATTTTTTTTTATATGTTTACTTACAAAATTGGAAAATTTTTTATTCCCGGGTTCCAAAAAAATTTTTGTTATACAAGTTTTTAAAAACTATTTTAAAAGGAAAAAGCCCTTTTTTATTTCAAAAAATCCCTAAATAAGGGAAAACTTTTTGTTAAAACAGTTTGATATTTCTATATTTAAAACAAGAACAGTCCAAAATTTTGGGTTAAAAATTTAAAAAAACACACAGTATAAATTTTAACCTTTCAGAACAACGTATTTAAAAAATATTCCTCAATATGAGGGCTACAGAAACGAAATATAAAAACAAATTAAACGCAGAATATGATAGCAGATAATTACAACAGACGTAACTTTACAGTTTGTGTAAAAAATAACAAGCACATGTCACGTTTATTACATAAATGGGGTAGATGACACCTTGGATTACAAATTATTAATGAGTAAATTATAGTTAAAATTACGTACATTACAAACTTTAAAAAACAAATATAATACTTTTTTGAACTGTCTTTACAGAAAGTATGTACGACATGTTAATCTAGTTAAAATATTATTTTAAGTGTGTAGAATGAGGTTCCCTGAAAACTCTTTTGAGTTCTCAGGGTTCCATGAGTCGCGAAAAAGTTTGAAAAACCACTGGTATAGTGAATCATGAGCTTTATTCAAACATTTTAATGAACAATTTGAAATTATTCGCTCAAAATTTAGGTGCTGGAGACTTTCATTTTTTATGACGATGATCCCAAGCACAGTGCTCTCAAAGTACTCCTCTAGTGTCTCTGTAATTGTCCCCTAAGGCAGAAAACACCTCCTCAATGTCTGATTTAAGACCAGTAGAACATATTTCGTGAGAACTGGAATTAAAATACGAAGACGTGACATAAAACTAAAACGCGAACTAAAAACAGTTATCACAGAAGAATGGAAGAACATCGATGCAGAAATTACAGAAAAAAAAAAAGAAACGAGTCTTACAGTAGTCGCATAAGATGTGTAACATCTGACATGTTATAGTAGTAAATATGCAATGTTAACTTTTTTCCTGAAAAAAATAGGAAAATCGGGTATGATTGGAAATAATTTTTTATCGAATAGAGTTATATCTTTCGTGAAATTTGTATTTACTTAACAAAAGGAGTAATGCAATATTTTATCAAAAATAATTATTCTTGTTCAATTTGAGGAAGAGCGGAGACAATAGACTTATGATAACTAAAATATGACACATATACTTGAGATTTCAAAGTATTTAAAAATCGTTGAAAAACAGCGTCAATAACAGTACCACTGTTAGCAGTCGAAACATTTTGATTTGTGTTCATTTCGAGCTGGAGTTCATTCATAAAAGCTATGAGCAGCTCAGCTTTTGGCAAACTGAAGTTGAAGTTAAAATCACCACTCAAAATCAGGGGAAGCGAGTGATAATTTTTTTAAAGAACAGAACCACCTTCTTTATATGGTAAAAGTACAAATGCAGGAAATCTTTAATTTTTTTTAACCGTTTGATTCGAAGAAATGTATACGACCACCGAAATCACTGTTTGTCCATTTTCAAATAAGCATTCTGCCACACTTATGTCCCCAATATCGTGACTATCGGATTTAGAGTCAAGCGCTCGAGTGCTTGATGGCTACTAGAGTTGAACCCTCATGCGAGGGTAGTAAGTCGTTGGGGTACTTTGTGGAGTACATAGTCCTTCCGGACTCTAACTTCCTATCCTGGAATTAAGATGACTGTAAAAATTTACCATTGCCCATTTTAAATTATTAAAAATTAAAATTAAAAAGATATAAATAAACAAAAAGCTCTTTTAAGAGCTAGAAAATGAAAATTCTTAAATCAGAAAAAGTGGGCGGAGTTAAACCGTCCAATCAGGGTGCAGCAAGAAACCAAGGATCAGAAAAAGGACGGAAAATAAGAAGATCGGAGTTTAGTCAGTACATAGAGAGGAAGCATTCCTATTGGCTGAGCCAAAGGTTCGGCTAATAGGGTATAAGTAGATTTAGAAAAGTGGGGAGCCAATCAGAGTGAACTTGCGATTCAACAGAGTTGGATCGCAAGTTAGAATTTAGAAAAAAGGGAAAAATTAATTAGTCTGGGTTGACCAAGAAATCTCTTGGCCTTCTAACGGAAAAGTGGGAAAAATAATTTGGAATATCTTGGATAGATGGGTTATTATGCCCGTCTATATTATTAAAGAAGTTAGAGGAAAGTTTGCGAATCGTTTGTCTTATAGTGGGGATTTTACATGCTGCCCTGAGGTCAGCATTTCTCATATACCAATGGTCATCGAGAATTTGTCTGAGAATTACATTTTGAGAGCTTTCAAGTAAATTAATGTTGGTTCTTGCTGCATGTCCCCAAACCGGGGAGGCATAGGTGAGAAGGGGTTTTAGGATCAGAGTGTAAATAAGCAATTTATTACGTCTATTTAATGCGAGGGTAACGAAAAGATACAGCCACGCACTTTCATTGGTCAAATCAAGTAGCGCGCGTTTACGTCACATCCTGTCACAAACATCCGTCCCTTTTCACGAAATCACTCCCAATATCCAGCAACCGAGAGGAAAGATGTTACACATAAAAAAAAGGTGAAATGTATACTGAGATGTTTAAACTCTGTTGCGGAAGCAAAAGGAGTAAGTAAAGTACTAAATTAAGAAAAAATACTATAGTTAAAACTATGTTAAGTTCCTCTTAAATGTACGAAGACTTTTGTGACGTAATTATTTTTATTATTATTATTTTTTAAAAATAGAAGAGTTATATGTTTTAAAAATTGACTATCTTGCTCCAATAAGAACAAGATGCAAGTATTTAAAAAAAAAAAATCACAATTCCGATATATTATGTAATTTTCACTCATCAGTGGATAATATTATATTTTATAGACAATTGTAAGTGTACCAGCACTTTTGAGTCACTGTATGTATAACACACGTCTGCTAAATTAGTAATTTTATCTAACGCTGGACTGTTTACTGTTTTTTTAATAAAGCACTTGAGAGAAAAATAGAATTTATATCAAGAGAAAATTGTCTGGCCGACAAAGATAACTTGACAATAAGAAAGATTTATATTTAAATAGGGATATGAAGAATCTTTTTTTGTGTGTGTGATCTCTCTAAAAACTTTTATAAAATTCAATCATTTTCTTTAATTTTACCTGAAACTATTGGGCAAGTGCTCATATATCATGGTTTAAAAAGACGTTCAACGAGAAGAAATTTTGTGGAGTCCAAGGAATAAAGTCAATGATAAATAAGCTAACATTTTATTTGAATCATATGTTATTTGCAGATAGGAGCCAATTTCCCACTTATGATTCTGATAAGCATACAAAAGAATTGAGAAAGAAGAAAAATGACACTTAATCATAACTTATTTGGAATAGTGAATGACAGTAGTAAAACGAATAAAGAATGCATTCAAAGACGCTTTAAATCATGCTGTGAACAAACAAATTTCCGTGCTAATTTGATATCGGGGGTAGTAGCGCCAAGCTGTTGTTTATGTTTGCCAAGATGGGCGATAATATTACAATATGGTTAGCTTAATATTTTCATCGTCTGTCGATGTGGTTGCCATGGGGATAACGTATATTAGAAATAACTTTTATTCGTTTTTTCCCGCTATAACCCTTTAATTTCAGACGATATCTTTAAAAATTTAACCATTTTCAGTTTAATTTTTCTATTTGCGTCTTCTGTTTAATTATGGGCTATTTTCGAATATGGATATTTCTAAAATGAGTGAGTTCTAGAATATTTTATTCTTAAAAGAATAAGTGTTGTGCTTTTAATTATCGCTATAAATAGTTTATTTTCGTTTTAAAAATGTTTTTTTTACGTTCTTTGTTCGATGATACTCGTTGAAGGAACTTGCAGTGCAAGTTTCATATTGCAAGCTTTCACTACTTTGTAATTGATATTCTAATTTAATTTTAACATACATTATGTAATTATTTTATTCATAATGAAAAAAAAATGCAATTATTGCTATGTGTAATCATCATATAATATTCGTTATTTATAATTGTTCCTTTTAGCATTTATTTACACTTATTATTACATATTTTGTTATTTATTTATAATTAATATTGTTATTTATTTATAATAGTTATTATTTAATTATAATTATTCTTATTGATTTATAACTATTACTTTTGTTTATTTATAGCTATTCTTATGTTTATTTATAGTTATGTATTACGAGTTCTCTTATGCATTATTTTTATTTTTTTAAAATTCGACGATTATTCTTTTTAGTAATTACTATTAAAATTATATTATATGATTATTATTTCTAATAACCGTTTTAAAATCGTACTGTATGAATATTATATATAATTACGATAAAATAATATTATAAGATTATTATATGCTGCTTATGATTCTATTATTCATGTTACTTTTTATTACATAATATTATTATTCATTATTTATTGATTGATCTAGGTTATTCTCAATCTCTTCCTGTATTTTTTATTTGAAATACATTTCAATGTATTTCAAAACAATTCTTTTAAATTATTGTATATCATTAAATTACCGCTACGCCGCCATATTGGATTTCATTCCAGCAACAAGAAGCGCTGCTTGGCGTGATAAGGATCACGCCAAGCAGCACTTGGCGCTATTACCCCCGTTATCAAATTAGTTCCCAAATTTCATCAAAACAAAAGGGAATTAAAAATTCAAGATTATTTACTTTATTATGTGGAGAACTGTCTGAAAAGCACAGAGCCTTGCTTTTACAATTGGAATTCAGAATTATTGAAATGTATCAAGTCATGACACTATGCTCCATAATTATGTGATGAAATATGGTTGTAAAGTTTACCTATTTAGCAGGATTGTTAACCACTCCAAATGAAGTAAATATATTCATTCAAGGACTGAATATAAATATGATGAAAAATTCTGGAAAAGATGAGTACTTAACTTGTGGTCATCACATCTCAAACAGAATGATGTGTAATGTTTTGAAAAACTAAACAATTTTCTAATGAAGAAGTTTAAATGAAAATTAATCGAATTTAGAGTACAATGTTAAAATGTATGTAATGGATCATATTTTTTGAATAAAAAAATATAAGAGAATATTTTCACAGAAGAGGAAACTAAGAAGGTTTGCCAGTGAAGGAGAAGGAAGTTTTGGGTTCCAAATTCACACAGAAGATTCAAAAACACTTATGAACACATTTTATACAATATCATTCAAAACAATGTACTTAAATGAAAAAATCTCTCCCAACCTGTGTGGCAGCAAAAACATAATATGAAATGCAACTGAAGACCGTTTTTGAAAAAATGCAAGCAAGTATATACATATATTTCTCAGTCAGTATGTGTAACGCAAAGGAAAGTGAGACCCCGAGTATGAACTAAAGTTCTTGATTTGTAAATTAAGTTAACTTTTCAGTTAAAACTCTTTAGTAAGAAATAAAGTAATTTTCTTTAACTGTCTTTATATAAAATGCATATATCATGTTGATCTACTTTGAATACCTTTAAAGATATATTCTAAGTTCCCTGAAAATACCTAATACTTCTAAAGGTTCCATGAGTCAACAAAGTTTGAAGACCACTGGGTTAAGAAAATTAGTTCTATTCTGCTGCTTTGAAAATATCTATAGAATATCACTTTTTCTATCTTTGACTATTCTAACATTACTTTGACTTTACATTTAAATAATATTGTGCATTAAATACAACATGTAAATAGAAAGGATATGTATTAGATGCTCATGATTTACTGAAATTCTCCTACAAATGATAATCAGATATAATAATTTGAACACTAATCAAAATAAATAAAGATATGGCAATGAAAAAAATAAAGGTTATCCACTGTAAAAATAACATTCATTGTATTTAAAAATCTTTTTTTTTTTTTTTTTTTCCAAATCTGAGCTAATCTTTACTTTTACAATCCAATCAAATAAAACAAATTATAAGAAAATACAATCAATTCAAAGAACATAAAGCAAAGACCCCCAAATATATTTATTCCATTATAACAATTATACAAAACAGTTTTCCTTTCCAGTGTCAAAATAATTCTGATTGTAATCTTTTATTTACATAAGAATGTATTACAAATAAAAAAAATCATTCAAACATAATTACTTTGCTTTTAATTATGACTATTTTTTAAAAAAAAATTTATCTCTTTAATTGAACATAGTAAAGCACAATCCATACACCATTAACAATAAAACTTTAAAAAAAATATCATGAGCATTTTAAATTTCAAAATTTAAAACACCCTGTTTAATCCAGATACCTTTAGACCAGTTTCAAATGATAACCGATACATGCAATGATAACTAAAGCATTTCCCCAAAAAGTAAAAGGACAAAATTAAGTAAATATTTTTTCTAGAGTAAGGCTTCCCAAAGTATGCATGAGAAATATAGAAAGATAAGGATATTTAAAATCTTCATATCTAATTCATCAAAAATAAATTTTACACTCCACATTAAAATACATCTTAAGTGCAAAAATTTTTTTGATTCTAAGAATACAGTAAAAAAGATATTGAAATAACACAGATATTGTTTTACATCAACCGGAACATTCCACAAAATCCACACAAATACATTCAAAAATACAACTTCTGTAAATAATAATACATAGAATATGCATGATTTTACCGTAATGAATATCATCAAAGAAAATTTTAAAAACTGAGATTACAAATAAAGCCAAATCTAAATTTTAATGTATTGCAGTGTCCCAATTTTCTGATTCTACACAAACTTCTGTTATAAAATTTTAATTCAGCATAATTTAGAAAAGAAAACTTGGTTGATTTGTCGAATCGGCCGCTTCTCGCGCCAAGTGTTTTCTCGCCAAATCGATAAATGCGCTAAATTTGGTAACCCTTCTGAATTTGTTCTCCAGTGAAGGAGAAGTCGTTTTTGACAAAAACGCGCCAAATACGCAGTTTTTCTAAATTTGGCGGAGAAGCGGCCGATTCGACAATTTCACCGAAAACTCTTTTTACCACTTAATTTGAATTAACAGGATCAATCTAAATTTTAAGAAAATTTTTCTTTACTTTTATTTGTATAATTGCAACAGAGATGAAAAATGCATTCCCATTTCTGAGAATTCCCTTAATTTTTACAACATCAATATGGAAATTTGTCTGCTTCGCGAGTATTAAAATACATATACTTAGAATGACACATATACAATTTTTATGAAATAAAATGTTTTAAGATCCTAACACGAAAACAAATCATATTGTTATTGTTATCATTTTTACTTATTATATCCTATCAATCATTATACTCATCTTTTGGGACTGAAACTATAATCTTCTATTTTGCCATGGATCCAACATATTTGTACAGCATGTATTCTTTAAAAATGCATCCATCCATTGTGTAAAAACAGAATTATGTGTAATCTATTGTTACAAATAAGTGGGTTTAAAAAAAAAATTTCACTTATAGGAGATACATTTTATTTATTGATTTAAAGGAATAGTTTGAAAAAAAATTATCTGTATAACGTAAAACTAGTTTTCATAAGAGGTTTCAGCTTTGAAATAGTTAGAGAAGCCCTGCTCTAGATTGAACAAAATTCACTTGAATTGTTTTGACTAGCAATTAATTATTTTATTATGAAATGTGTAAACTAAAGATAAAAAAAATCTCTATAAAAAAAAGCAACATTAACACAGTGAACAAACAAAGCTCAATCTTCTTTTTAAACAAACTTCTGCACCTTAAAGAGTCATTATAGTTTCACCACATCAGAATAAAAATCTTGAATTACTTAAACAATCTTCACAACACATGCAAAGAAAAACTTAAAAAACATTACTTTTCTATCTCATTTCTAACTGATAAAGAATAAATACACTATCTAATAAATGAATGGCTTCTAAAAAAGAGTAAATTTAATAAATTATGACCAACATATACATTTTAAACACAACTTTATTCTAAACTTCTTAAAGAATATTTATAAAAATAAATACATTTCTTCCAAAAGAACTTTTTTTTTGGGGGGGGAAGAGGTTTAAAATGTTTATAAGAAAATGAAAACTTAAGTGCATTCTGCTAAAAAAGACAAAAAGAGTTGGACATTTTATCAGTAAATTCAAAATTTTTATACTTAATTTTCTTAATATTACAAATTTATTTTCTTAATATTCCTTAGTATTTGGTTATTCAAGATGCAGTACATATATAAGAGAAAATTAAATATTTATTATACTTAGTAGATACATTTTTATCAATTTTGTGACCAAAAAAAAACATACAATTCATTTCACTAATATTTTCAAAAAATTCTGAGAATGTAAACCATTACATTAATTATTAATTCAATTGGAAAAAAAACTCATGTTACTTAGGAATTATTGCAACAATTGACAACTCTATTAATAGCTGGCCAAGTTGGCAACCTAGATTTTGTATATGTCGCACATGAAAAATTGGCAAACATTAACTTCATTTCATAAAATATCGTCAATACAGTTGTGATAGTACATAAATACCAAGTTTATAATCAAAAAAAATTTTTACCAAAAGAATAATTCAGGCAAGCACTATAATTTATTTTGTTACTTCATAGAAATCAAAATTTTAATAATTAAAATCAAAATTACAATTTTGAAGTTATAAAAAAAAGTAACGTCAAGATCAAGTTTAAAGGTTTGATCATTTCAAGATCAATATTACAACACCTTTTTTCCCCCCTTTCATTTTATCTCTTATAATTAATAAAAAAAGGTTTTAATACAAATAAGAGAAACTAAATTTTTATAACAATAAAGATAACTATATTCTAATTTTTAAAATAGAAAAAATATTGAATAACCTAACATATAATACCTAAATAAGAATAGTATATGTATACATACCACAGCTACAATTCTATAATTTTAATTTCAGTAAACTCTATAATTTCCGCAAAAATTAGTTTCTGTTATACGTATCCTGAATAAAGATTTCTAAGAAACAAATTAAAAGAAAAAAATCTTGACTAAATGTTTAAGTTCCATAGCCAAATTTCTATACTGCATGAAAATCTATGGGACACAGCAATGGTATTTCTGGTCAAATTTGGTCATCAGAATCATATGATACACATTTTTATGTTGTAACATGCATATAAATTATAGTCCTTTTTATGCATTTACATTCAATTTTTACCTTTCAAATTAGATAGCACAGCATGTTGTGAACCAACTAATATCAAAGTAAAAACCATTTCATACCACTTAATAAAAGTGAAACAAAAAATAATTAATCTACAATTTCAATAATATAATTTTAATAATTCTTATCAGTAATATGACATAATTGATTTATGAATACAATTCAATGCAATTACTTGTACTATTTTATTAAATAGTGTAGTAATAATTAAACAGCTTACTTTTAGAGGAGAAAGAAAAAAATCATATTTATAACATTCTCAAAATATAGTTTTGGTTTTAAGACATGAAGGGTTTTTTAGTAAAACTATGATCATATGGATTATTTTTAATTTAATTCTTTTTTTGATTTTATTATTTTGGGCAGGCAAAAATAACAAATATATTTAAAATTAAATAATTAAAAATATGCTTAAATTAAAATGAATGAAAGCATTATATCATAAAGCAAATACTTTCATTTCAGAATATGGAAAGAGGAAAAAATAATATAAAAGAGTACTTGCACATTAATGTCACCATAGACAAATTTGTGCCACACGAATTGTGCCATTTTCCAACAAAATCTCACTGATTCTATCTTTTCACATATAAAACACATGAATTGGAATCTTTCCCTTTTGTTGTTCTTTTTTACTGTAACGATATCCTGATATCATGGCAGGATTCACATAGTTCAAATTTGACTGATGGGACTTTAATACACAAGTACCTACAAAAATATCAAATATTTTATCAAATGGAATTGAAAACATACTACAAGAACAAAGGATATATTCATTATGTCAAGAAACAAATATTTGTTCCTAGATTTTAAATGTCCGTAATTCAGATTTAAAATAAAACAAACTTAAGTAGCAAAGTAAGAAACACATAAAAGTTGCTTAACATCACATAACAATTTAACAACATTTAAAACAAAGCATTTTATAACAAAAAGAATATTAATAGAAACAGCTGACAAAAATCCAGAAAATAATGCGCATGAATCTTATTTGCAATACCTTAAATTATAAATTTTAGAGGATCTAAATTTTCAATCTTTTTAATCAAAAATTTTATTTCCAAAAGAAATTTTATTAAAAAAATTTATAATTATAAATTACATCTAAAAAAACATGTTTAATATAAATGTGCCTTTTAAAAAAAATATTGCATTCCTTTCACATGCCTTTGCATGTCTCCAAAATAAATATAATTACTCATCTATAAAGTATTTTATATGATCATTTTATCAAAAAAATATTATAATATGTATAATAAAATTCTAAACTAAATTATTAAATAACCTAGTTTTTAACGAATTAATTAGAGGACTATCATGTAATTTAAAATAAATCTTATTTATAACATCAGATAATTTTTCAATTTCATAAAAAAATCTTTTGCTGTAAGCTTAAATCATTATGTAGAAAGTTGTATAAAATACACTTTAAGAAAGAAACACAGACTAAATATATCACGCTTGGCATTGGAATTGCTTGATTATTGTTTTATTCCCCCGTCTTTGTTCAAGATTCTTTTTTGAAGTCTGAGATTTTCCAAATACGTGTTTGATACTTTAACCAGATTAATATCAAGTCAATACCCATTTGAAGCCAGCTCCAAAATGGGACCAATTTTGATCCTTCAATCTCTGTCCAATTTACAGCAATTTCTTTTATGTTCATTTTCTTTTTCTCGGCAATATAAAGTAATTCTACATCAAATGCCCAACGTTCAACATGCAAGACGTAGAACAGAGATCGAGCTGATTCACGAGTGAACATCTTAAAACCACACTGAGTATCACGAACAGTGCGCACAGCAAATAACCACACTAAGAAATGAAAACCATACATAAGAATGGTTCTAAAAAATGAGCGAGATGCAATGGCATCTTTCTCCAAATGGGCACGTGAACCAATCACTATTGAATTTGAGTCTTCAGCACTCATTTCAAGAATTTCCTTTTCCAGTTTTACAATATCATTAAATTTTGTAGCACCATCAGCATCAGCAAAAAGAAGAAATTTGCCCCGCGCACTCAACATACCAAGTCGAACTGCACCTCCTTTACCACGATTTTTCAACAATGTTAACACTTTGACTTTTTCAGATCCCATTTTATTTACATAACTTAAGGCTACTTTAGTGGTGTTGTCTGAACTACCATCATCTACAATGATTACTTCATAGGAAAAATCTGTGTGTCTCGTACGCCGGTTTTCTAGATATTCCAAACATTCATCCAACATAGCCGGCAAACGATTTTCTTCGTTATATGCAGGAACTATAACTGAAAGATATACAGAAGATTCATCGCAAAGTTTTGGGAAAAGTTTTTTTGACGGTGGCTCAGTAGACAAGTCTAAATAAAATTTTTCTTCCTCATGTCTAGTAATATCAGCCATATTTTTCTTTCCCGAAAACAGAAGAAATAGGCTGATTAAAAATAAAATTACGAACACAATAAATGCAAAAAAATATAATGAAAAGTAAATTAGTGGCATCGTTTTATTTAAAACACGGAATCATTCTTAGCAATGTTTACGTTTACAATTTGTGATGACGGATCACCCACGGTTGGGATTAAGAAGAACACATTGTAAAGAGCAGCAGAGAATATTGCACTTGCGCAGAAGAAGACTGGTTTTTCATTGGTGCCTGTAAAGAAAGAAATCTCAAGGGTTGTCTGGTTTGGCTCTTTAACGCATTATTACAGCTTTAATTATTTATTGCGAAAGAATAATATTAAAATTAATACATCATTTCTTTCATTTTTTTTTTACCAATATAGCAATTTTTTATAAATTTATATCGAATAGGAAATATAAATAACTATCCATCCCTCATAAACAACTGATTTCTAGTTTTTAGCAGAAGGCTTACGTCTTGGCGTTTTTGTCTACGTGTTTTAATAGTATAACCCTTCCCTCTCATAAATAAGTCTGAGCCACTGACATAAAATAAGCCACTGACTTGAATTATCAGTTCTTAGAGACAAAATCAATTTCATTGTGCCAACAAGGTATAAACTTTTCCGTTCAGATTATCTGGAAATTTTTATTTTTTAGTGTACGAAAACTTGCACTGCGAGGTAAACTGGTGAGTATCAAAAAAATTAAGGAGAAAAAAAAGGGAACAATAACGCTTCGAAATTGTAATCGAATCGAGAGAAAAAAAATTCAAAAAACTAAGTTGCTTTCAAAAATTAATACTAGGTTATTTCTTTAGCAATTTACAAAATTAAATATTTTACTCCTCATTATTTATCCTCAGTTTGGCTCCACTAAGATGCCAGTGAGACAGTCATCTTTGCCTCCCCCACAGTTACTCCTCTGTTTCAGTTAGCACCCAACTCAAATCAGACAATGCAGAAAAAAGCATTCAAACTCTAAAGGCAACACACTGGCACATTCGAAGTGATTACTAATTAAAAATTTTGGAGAATAATATGTAGTGTGTTGCAATAAATGATTAGCACCTCAATGAATAAGAGATTTTTTTTTTTTTTTTTTTAAAATAATTTTAAAATATTATAATCTTATATTAGGATAAGTGAAAAAAAAAGAGATTTTCGGCAAGCAAAAAAAAAAAGTCGAGGAAGATTGTGTAGTTTTTGCCGATGCAAGAAAAGTATTGTGGAAGATTCTAAAGCTTCTGTCTACAGTGAAAAACGAATTGCAAAAAAATTTCTGCTTATAGCTTTCTACAAAAAGAAACTGCATAATCGAAATGTCTAAAAATGGCGGATCATATCGATAGATATACGAGGTAAATACTATGAAGTACAAATGTAAATCTTAAAAAACATTATTTAACGAGTTAGAAGTCATCATCTGAAAATTGATTGCTACCAGAAAAGTAAAGTGTTAGGCTGTTTGCAATGAGTGAGTGAGTTAATCTTAACGTCACAATATTCAGCTACTCGAGGGCTTTGGGCGACAGATCTCAACTATAGCCATGCTCAAATGACAAGGACGAAATCTGAGCTGGTTAAGATTCACTATGAACGAGTTTTTTGGAAATCAACCCTCACGAGAACATGCAGGGTGTTAAAATTTCAAATTCCCTCTTCTTAACTACAATGGTGGTCAAAATTGTGGACACTTCTGAAAATTCTTTTTTTTTTTTTTTTAATTTATATGCTCAAATAAAATGTTACGTTGAACAAACTGCAAAGTCTTTTATACCACTTTAAAGAGGATTTAATTCTGAACTCAATACAAAAAACAAAATTGAAATATTTGCAATGCAAAAAAAATTATGCAGCATTAACTATCGATATATACTCATGTCCATAAATTAAGGAATTTGTAAATTAGTAAAATTTGTGGTTGGCCAGACTACAACACTCGATAAGTCAAAGTTATCCTATAAAACTCTCGATAATTCGAACCTTCAATATTATGAAGTTAAATTCACTTCCTGTACCTAATTATCCCACGAGCAGTTTTTTTACTGAACTTATTTTCAGTTCAAATTGTGCATGTTGATAGAATAACTACTTTGTTTATTATATTTCCGGTATTTGCTAAACAGAATTTTGATTTATTCCTAAGCCATCTGTTTTTTCTTTTTCCGTTGATACCCAAGCTTTAGATGGATAAAGGAAAAACTGCTTTCTTTTTTATTCACTGTGCAGTAATGAGTGATGCTTCCTTTTACAAGTGTTGCACAATAATTTTGATTTGCGTTGAGTATTTTTTTATTACTAATAATGACTCACATTTAAACAGATGTTTTTTTTTAAATAAAGCACTCAAACTACATCCAAGATAATTCAGCAGAATCGTTTTATGGCAGAGAATTAAAAGCGGGGGCCGGGAGTAGCCTAGTGGTTAGAGCACCGGACTCCGGACCGGAAGACCTGGGTTCGATGCTCGTTAAATCAGTGGTTCCGAAAGTCTTGTGGGCTGAATCACGAGTGCAGGGAACTGGAGAAAATTTCCCTCCAATTCAGTTCCATGCCTAAATTGTGGAGGTGGAGATAGGTGGTGTCGCCATCTATCGTTCCTTCGGGAATTTCTCTGAGCTAAATCGTACTGTCACCTGTATGGTGCTCAAGGCTAAAAGCCAACGACAGGTGTACATCTAGCCCATTGCCACGATGAAATTCGTGGGCCTCGATCCAACTATGTCAGGCAGGTGGCATGAGCAACAACAACAATTGAAAGCGAAAAATAAAACCTTTATATAAAAATGTACGAGGCAAAGACAGGGATTTAACTTTGTTCTATTATTTTTTTAAAAAAAGAGCGGTAATGTGCCACTAAGAATTGCTCCACGTGCCATAGTTGTCGACCCTTGCTATTAAGTATACCCCGTAGTTGAGTGTGAAATGTGAATACGCATTGTGTTCATTTTAGATTAATTAAAAATATTATTTTACTAAAGTTGTGGTGATTTACATTTCCTACCTGTTATTTTCGATAAACCTTGGGCCACTACTTTACACCTCACCTCAGTGTCGACTTATCACGCGAAAGGAACGACATGTATTCTTTTAAAAAGTACAAGTGCTTAACAATTTCTGAAAAGCAAAAGGTGATAGAATCATTTGAAGAAAGGTGAGAGGAAGGTCGATGTAGTCAAAGCATTTGAAATCCCACTGAGCTCGCTCTCCACTATTCTGAAGAATAAAGAGAAAATCTTAAGTGCATCTTCGAGTAGTGTGAGAAAACGCGTTAGTAAAGGTAATTTTCAACATCTTGAACAGTGTTTAGTTTCATGGATGAGACAGTGTCAAGGACAGAATATTCTAATGGGTTGCTCTTTATTGAAGGAAAGGGCTAAGGCATTCGCCAAAGAATTAGGAATCGAGTTTTCGGCTAGCGAGGGATGGCTTACAAATTTTAAGAAAAGGAATGGGATAGTCTTCAAAAAAACGTGCGGGGAAAGCTCAAGTGTAGACATTAACGTTTGTTCTAAGTGGCAGAACTCGCTTTCAGATCTAATAAAGGAGTACGAACCACGTAACATTTTCAACATGGATGAAACCGGACTCTTTTTCAAGTGTTTGCAAGAAAAAACATTTACATTCAAAAAAGAAAAATGCCATGGAAGAAAACATAGCAAGGAGAGATTAACTATTTTACTGGCTGTAAACATGGACGGCTCAGAAAAGATTACTCCTCTCGTCATAGGAAAATCTGCAAAACCTCGGTGTTTCAAGGGCATAAACTCGTTCCCTACCAAATACCGCTCAAACAAGAAGGCATGGATGACCACCGAACTTTTTAATGAATGGTTGGTCTCACTGAACTCACATATGAAAAGAGAGAAACGACATATTCTCTTATTTTTAGACAACTGTACTGTGCACAATAACGCACCACCTTTATGAAATGTGAAACTTCAATTTTTCTGTCCAAACTCAACCTCAAAACTTCAGCCACTCGACCAGGGCATCATACATAATTTTAAAACTTTTTATTGGCGTGAAGTCGTTAAAAGCGTTTTGGATAACCTCGAAAATCAGCAGAATGTAACTATTTCTTTTTAACAGCTTTGATCATGATTGACAAGGCTTGGAGAGCTGTTACTCATTTGACAATTCCCAGCTGTTTTAAAAAGTCAGGCTTCCCCTCACCGAATCTGGTTGATGTGGACGATACACTCACTGAATTTAATGCTAAACCATCCCTTTGGGAAGCTCTTCCAGAACAAGATTTGACGTTTGACGACTACGTGTTGATTGACATGGACATTGCTGTATGGGGAGCTCTATCTGACGCTAAAATTGTGGCTTTGGACCACAGTAATACAGAAAGTGATGAAGACGAATCGGAGGAATTGACTCCGGTAACTCTGTCAGAAGCTAAAAAGAGTCAATAAACAAACTACGCAACTTTTTCCTACAAAATCATGTTGATGCAGACATTTTACAGGCTTCATTTGTTCTAGAAAAATCTATTGACAAAGTTAGATTGAATGCCTTAAAACAAACAAAATAACTGATTTTTTTGACAAAAAGGATTAATTATATATAGTATGTATATTCTTTTAATAGTTGTTTTCAAGACATAAGTGTATTCTTTTAATATAAGACTTTTAATTTCTGTTTTATTTTTATATACTGTATAAAATGTACTTTAAAAAAATTATGTACAATTGTTGCCTTATTACATAGTTTTAAATTTAAATGTGTTAGAAAAAAACTTCTCTTCATGTATTTTGAGAGTTTTTTCCTACCCTCTTGATAATTCGAATTCTTGAAAATTCGATGTTTTTCATTGGTCCCTCCAACTTCGAATTATCGAGAGTCGTTTGTATATATTAATTTACAAAAGGGTGTTAATAATTATTTTCTTTAATATATGGTGTTTATGAACTTAAAATTTGTTTTATGTGGTTTATAAAGAAAATTGAAAGTTGAACTTCTATATAACGAATTTTCCATATAAAGAACTTTTTTCAAAATTTAGCGACTTCGTTATATAGAGGGCCGACTGTATATATATAGTCATGTAATATGATGAAATACCTAGCAAAGGGTTTGGTTAACGGCTAGTACTTTATAATAAAATGATGTTTTATAATTTCCGAGACTTAATTAATAGAAAATTTAATCATATTTCTGAAATGCTGCACTTAAAAAAAGTGTAGAATAAATTTCGTACTGCCTTAAGGTATCCGACTTCGTTCGGTACCGTAATTTTGCAAAAGCATACGAACGAATATCTTTTTAATATTTAGTGCCACTTAGAACAGAATACACGCATAAAATTGTTTTAGGAATATTATTAAAATGAAAAATTATTTAAATGCATTTTTTTGGCAAAAAATGAACATAGACTTACATATTTACGATACGTTCCCCTTTTATGAAAAATGCTTCTATAAAATAGTAATATTTTGCCTATATATAACTCAGACCGTACAGATCCTGAACTAGGATTTTTGAAATATATAACTTAGAAGTGGATTTATCCATATTTTAACACATCAGAGCGGAAAAATTTTAACAAAAAACACCGATTATTATTTTAATTGGTACTTATTCTGAAAATAATGTGAATTTTTGAAAAATCATAGTACAGATTCTCAGGAGAAGCTATATATATAAGCTAAATATACAAAAACTGGCTAATGAATTAGAAACTTTTGAGATTTGTATTTGAATGCGTGTTAAAGATGAAGGATGCAAATTCATTTTTAAGAAATGGGTTACACGGATAGAATGCTAGTATAAATAAGGTGTAAGAGTGCTTTTCGCAATGAATGAAGTAAAATGGGCAAAACGACAGATCTTTAACCATTTGAAAAAGGGCTTATTGTTGATGCCCGTTTAGCAGGGCCTCGATTTCGAAGACAGCAAATCTCACTGGATTTCAAAAGCAACCATTTTCAGAAGTTAGAATCAGAACCTTCAGTCCATCTACAGAAGAGGTAGCTGCAGTTCGTATACAGTTTTCCAAATGCCTGATCGGTGTTGTCTCCAACAAATTGTGCTACAGAACATGGACTCTGCTTCAACTGACACTAATAATTTCTTTCAATCAATTCCAACTTCCTTGTTTCAATAAATTTTTGAATCCATATTGAACTAGACTGAAAATCAATCAGTTGCATTTCAAATTCTTCATTTTCCAACCAATCGAATTAGAAAAGTTCAGTTTATGAAATGAAGTCATATCAGGGTACATCAGTGCTTCGTAAACTTTCAATTCTTGAGACCCAATATTCAATCGCAATTTTCATCGAGCCCCCCTCCTTTCAATAACAATGTATTGAATTTGAAAATACGATAATTTGATACTAAAGCTACCATACGACTTTAACCTTTTAAGTGCCACTGGCGTATATAAACATCTCTCTCAGCCAGTGCATAAATTTCCCTGGACGTATATATACGTCTTTCCAGAATACGATCTTTTCTGATCGCTCATATCCATAAAATTATTCCGAAGGTTTTGGAATGCAATAAAATGTCCTTGGCAGTGTTTGTGAAAGATTTACTTATTTCAGAGGATTTGTTTATTTATTCCTTTCCTCATCCCCTCAATACACCATATACGCTTGTATACTTGCAAAACGGTAACATTGGGGAACGAACCAAGTAACTTTTAATAGGCTGTTAAAGGATTAATTATAAACCGTACAAATTATAAAGATAAGGGTTAATTTTTGCATATAATTTTATAAATGACAAGCCCATGGGGTCACTAGCAATTAATAAATTTGTTCTTAACTTAATATTGTTAAATTATTTTTAAAACACATTGTGCAGTTCTGATACATTTATATGTATATTATATCAATGTAAATGTTTATAATTATTATTATTATTTATTTATTTTTCATTATGTCAGAATGTATTTTGTTTGTTTACTTTCAATAAATTAATATTTTCTTTAAACATTCTTTTGTTTTTAATTTTTCACTATGCTCTTCCCCCCCCCTCCTTGGGTCATCACGCCCCCCTACGGGGGCGTGCCCTACAGTTTAAGAAGCGATGGGGTACATGATAAAACTTGAGCGTTCCCGAAAATTCTTTGAACTGAGGAAATTTCGCTAAAAATTCCTTGAATGAAGAATCAATTACAGAAGTGAATTCTTCTATAACTTTTTCTTCGTCTGGTTTCTCATATACATCTAAATCGTTAATTTCCCGGCCCCCCCCCCCACCAGTTTGGGAAGTACTTGTAGTTTCTTGTAATAATATCGTTTCTGAAAACATGGGGTTTAGCGTCAAAAGAGTGGATGAGATCCATCATGACGATAATTATTTCATTTGTGCCCTGAAGCTTTACGTTTAATTCATAGAAATGTTGGCATATGTCTGTAAAAAGCATCATTTTTGAAAGGTACATGACATCCAACAACTATGGGTATTGTTCAATTTCCTCCTCATTTTGCAGAAACAGTCTGATTTCTTCCAAGCAGTCAACAAATCTTTAAAGTACGTTCCCGTGGCTACAACCAGCGAACATTATTATGCATTAGTAAGTCATTATATACACCGAGTTGACTTCAACCAACAAAGCATCAATCTTTCGCTTATTTAAAGCTTGCGACGATAGGAGATTGACTATTTTTGTGATTAACGCCATTACATTAGCATAGTGCTTCTCAAACTTTCACTACTGGCGACCCAATTTTCAATCATAATTTTCATCGCGCCCCCCTCCTTACACAATAATAATGCGCTTTGTCGCTAAAGCTACCATACGATCTTAATTATAAACCGTACAAATTCACAAGAAAGTATTAAATTTTGTATTTGCTACTTTTAAGTAATATATATTTTAAGCAAATTACTTTTATAAGTAATATATATTTTTAAAAAAATAACTTTTTTTAAGTAATATGATAATTATCATGTTATTTTTCGTATCTATAATTTTTAAATTGGAACAGATTGCAAAATGATATTTATTTAAAGATTTATTTCTTCCATCATCCATTTCTAAAAGTTTAAATGTCATTAGAAAAATAGTCTAGTCTATGTTGCTCCCTTATCATATCCGTCACAATTAGCATTCTCGCGAACGTCTGTGTGAGTGTGGGCAAACTATCCGACATCTGCGCAAAACGTGTAACTGCAAATGTTGGTATTTTTTACCTTTGCAGACCTAGCTTATTCCCCAGGAGCGGGTATCACTTTTTAGTGCGGCACCGTATAATAGGCGATACCAATTGCCGCAAGTAATTTTGATGCCCAGTTTCCTCCTCAGAGGGAGGTACCTGAGCTCTGACGATGCAAAATTGAACTTAAGAAATTCGGCAGCCAAGCCAAACGGGCATTTCAAGGGATTTCTTACATGCCGAATATTC
>BMAV01015573.1:234373-272608 GCA_019973955.1 Trichonephila inaurata madagascariensis | reverse complement strand
GGACCTCGCGAAATGTATCTTGCCCACTTTAAGTTTAGGTCTTTCACTGCCACTGCCCTTGGCACACAAGACTTGTTGGCGAATGGTGCAGTGACATTCAAGAATTGAATATCCTACGTCTGTTTAAATTAAACTAATGAAACTTTTCTTTTTTTACCCAACATATTTTTAGAACCATCAGTTGTTACTGAAGCAACTTTTTCAAATCAATTTCTTTCTCAGCAAGAGAGTTTATAACAGCAGTAGCTCTTTCTACGGGTTCTTCGTAGCTCTTAGCAACAATGTTATCGCAATTAATTCTTCCTTAATGATGTTTCCTACACAATATTGAGTAAAAACAGCTAAACGCGCAATTTAGTGACGTCAGTACTTTCGTCAAGACATAGCGATATAAAAGGAGTGGAGTTAATGTCATTTGCGTTTGTGTGTTGTTGATCTGTTACATTTTCAGCCAGTTTTAAGATTTTTTTCCTTATTGTGTTTCTAGATAGATGAATATTTTTAATGCGCTGAATTATCTATGCTATCAAAATCATCAAAAAAATGATGGCATGCTATAACCAGGATTCCTTCAAAAACTCCTCTTCCTCTTGACTATAGGTTTACTATGCGGAACAATGACATTCACAACCGAAGAACTTTCCATGCTCATATAACACAATTTTTGCTTCCATATTTAATTATAGACGTCGACTATTTATTTCTGTCTTTTACTGCCCTTGCAATTAATTCTTTTTGCTCTGGTTCGCTTTTACGATAAAGGATTTGTGGTTTGTTTTTAAAAAAAGTGCAGTTTTACAGACGCGATGTTCTACATACCATGGTTTCAGAACATAAAACACACACCACTTTGTCACCTGTACTAATCATGCTACATTTCTTGGTCCATCAAGTTTGAAATTCTCTGTTGCACTTACTATCTTGCACTTTTTTTTTTCTTTTGCTTAACTAGCCATGTGATAACAGTTAAAAATCGTAAATATAACACAAATAAACTTTAAAATACAAGTTGTATCATCGAAATTGACTATGCTCTGCGTAGACAAACTTTGCATCATTAGCAATTGTAGTCCTCGACGTAACTAAGCAAGGCAATAACAAACGAGTATGCTCCCCTCCAGCCCGCGACCGATCACTCGCGTTTGTTCGTAATACTTCACAATGAACTTAGTTGTTATGAACTAAAATACAAGTCGTTTTGATCAGTGGCGAGCCAAAAACATTGTGTCACGTGCCATTGGCTCGCCATCCCTGTTAATGCCATTCAATTGGGGCTACGCTAAGGCTGTCTTCATGTAACGTTAAAGAACAGAGCCCGAATTTGGAATATTTTGTCACATATATAAAAGTACTCCAACAGATTAATGTTCTTTTGTGAAATTACTTACAATCAGGTATCTCTGGACAGCACATTTATTTACATACAAATACGAAGATAACAATCACGGAAACAGCACACATCAAGTCTGACCACAGCGACCGGTCAGCTAGTGAACCCCGTAGAAGGAATGCGTGGGAGTGAAGCGGGAAAAAACCGCGTGTGGGCGGGTCACACAGTTATCCTTCCGCCAGAAAAAATAGTTCACTCGCTTCACCCTAACATACCCCTCCTGCGAGTGATACAATTTTTTTTTCCAAACAATACAAATATTATAAACACATACACAATACACACAAAATATAACAATAAACACAGTGACATAAAATTAAGACAGTAATGAAATTTTTTGCATTGAATATTCTAACTTTTCTACATTCATGGCTTTCGTAAGAAAATCTGCAATTAAAAATTCTGTTTGGATATATTCTAATTTAATTACAGTATCTTTTCAATTAAATCCTTTATAAAATAAAAATGTAAGCAAAGATGAATAGTTTTGATAGCTGCCACAGGCCAGAGTTTCAAGAGGGCTAGAGTTGGAGCCTAAGAGGCGATGCAGTAAACATACATAATACGAGATCATTACAAAAAAATTTTGAAAACCCAAGAGAAATTAACAAAAATAGATGAAAGATTTAATACACGAACAAACGCTGGAACTTAATCACGATGCAATCATTTTCGTTTCTATGTTTCGTGGGTCTCTAGCAACCGGTACAGCTTGAAGTGAATGAAGCCCAAAATTATATGCAAATGGAAATGCTTAGCATGCATCAGTGTGCTCAGTAAATAAGCATCTTACAGATGGTATTGGAAGAGAAACGTGAGTAGAGGCGGATTAAGTTAGTTGGAGGCCCCTGGCGGTAAAAGGTTTTGAGATCCATGGGCTCAAGAGTCAAAAAACTAAAATAGTGAAAAGATTCGCTGACTTTAAATTGCTAACAAAAACTAACTGTATTAAATTAAAAAAAAAAAATTGAAAACCTTACAAAAGAGCTTACTATTTTGCAATATGCTTTATATTTATCTATAAGTCTTGATTTTTTTAAGGCAAATTCATCAATTATTTTTGCCATTTATACTTTGTCCAAAATATCTTATTCTCTATGTATAATATGGCCATGTTCAATTTGTCTTCTCCCATAAGTTTTAACACGCTTTAAAACTGAAAAAGAGCTCTCCCCTGATGCATTTGATATCAGTAAATTATCTCTTCATTAGAGAAAGTCGAGGCCATCTCTCTTTCAACTCGATAAATTTTTAGTGGAGTTTCATTGTATCTCTCTTTGTTTTCTTCTAAAAATAGTAAAAACTTATCCAATTCATCGTCAAAATTAAAAGATTAAATATCGTTTTTGTAAATGCCGTTGAGTTTTTATGTAGCTTTCTTCTTAATTTCAGGTAATAATATATCTTTTGTCAAAAAAATAAAGTGTTCTATAACAGTTTCATATATCTCAACTTTTCGAGATAGTTCTCTTATCTTATCGTTCATATGAATAAATTAATGATGAAATTTTCTCTTCATTCAAAAATTCACGACCGACTTCTTTACTTTCACCAAAAATATTTTTTCTCTTTTGCTGCCTGTGAACTTGTCCAGCTTTCTCTTCAAACGAGAGCACTGATAAATTAGTTGCTTCTTGTTCCACTTTTGCAAATTCATTTCTGAAGTTCTAGATATTATTTTAGAGATTTTAGTAGACTAGATCCTTTTTAATAATTCACATTCAACTGATTACAATGATTTGCTAGTAGCATTTATTCTTTGGAGTATGGTATTCTAAATCACGGTCATTAGGGAAGTTTCATATTTGTACATCTATTTCAAAAGGGCAGTTTCCTCCATCGTTGTGGTCCTTTCTTCTGCATTCGTTTCATTGATTTCAGTCAGGTCCTTTACCTTGCTATTAAGGACTAAATTCATCTAGCTTGAAAAAGTTTTCTTTGAACTAGACATATATCTTTCATAAAAATAACCCTTTTGTTTCATTTATCTTCACCAGTAAAACATGCTGATGGAAATAAATATTCTAACACCAAGAAGGTGTGCTAGGTGAACGAAATTTAGTAGGCGTGTTTATACATCTAAAAGATGACTTTGATTCAAATTTAGCGTTAAGTGCTTAAGTGAACTCTATTTGCTCCACTTTAAACATACGAATCATGTGTCCTTTGAATGCGCACTATAAAGTCAGTGAGAGTTATTTATCGTCGAAATTTGACGCAGTATGTTGATGTTAGTCCAGATTGACTTTAAGATGCAGAAGCCAATATCAACAGCTCGCTGGGTTTGTACGAGGTAGTATGATAGAGCTAAAAAAAAGGTGGATTTTCTTTCAACGACATTACAATGTATCCACTGTGCACGATTTGTGGCAGCAGTGGTTCCGGGAAGGTGAAACTATGATTCAACTACGTATGGGTCATACTGACAAAGAAGACGCCGTATTCACCACATGGCTGGGGAACATCATAGTGCAGCTATAGCAGAAATTACAGGTTTTTTTTTTTTCGGTGCCAGAGTGACACAGCGAGTGTTTGAGAAATCGCTCCCAGCCAGACGCCCTGTAGCACATTCATACCATTAGCTCCAAATCATTGACATCTGTGACTTCAGTGATGTCACGCTAGAAATGATTGGAGAGCGGAGTGGCGATGTGTTGTGTTCTTCTATCAAACTGTTTCTGTCTTAGTGCCAGTGATACAGTGGCGGAACGGAGAATATTAGTGATCCTCTGAAAAGTCCGAGTTTGGATCCCAAGCCGTACTTGGAGTCAGTCAAGATATGGTCCCTCTAGAATTCTACCCCTTCCCTCTCCCACGATATGGGGGTTGAGGGGCTTTACGTTACGCCTCTGCAGTGATGGCTGTATATTAATTCGAAGAAGTCCAGGTCAGCGCCGGCAAACAATCTTTCTATGGCCTAGATACACTGGGGAACAGTCTGGCGATTCAAACTGCTACACTGCCATAAAGAAAACAATAGGATAACGTGCTCCCTCATACCCAGTTGAAACCCAAGATGCTCAAAAAGGTGTCAACGTGTTACGTTGGCCTCCAAGGATCACCATGTCTTCCTCAAATCGAGCACGAATGGTACATCATTGGATGGTAACGACAGCTTTAACCACAATCAGAATTAAATAACCTTATATTGACCAGAAAAGAGCAACATGCATGCATTTCCATCCCACACGCATCCGGTACTTGTACGACATTGTATGCACGTTTGCATGCTTGCATTTAAGATTCTGGAGGCTACACCGGTTTTTAATGTACCATCATTTCACATTTGAAAGCTTTTCGCGCGCTTACATTAATTAACCTGTGATCTTGAAACTTTAACAATTAAAAATGTTTTCTATACAAATGCATGGCCGAAGTTTCATTAGTCGACAGTAATTTTTTCTTGGTGTTGGAAGTTTATTTCCATCAGTGTGAAATGAATTCGAGAGTAACTAAGCACGGATGTGAACTAAAAACGAACTTGCTTGACTTGAATAATGTTCATTTGTTCAAAATAAAATTTGTGTAAAAAAAAAAAAATAGATCATAAACAAAATACAGATGTACGGGAGAAAGATGGCTAGCGCTGCTATACAACTCAAATTCGGGGAAATCATCGGGTTTGCAATATCGATTCAAGATCTTTTTGTCGTACGTTGAATTTATAACTGAAGTCCATCAAGCTTGGGGCCACCCGCTTAATCCACCTCTGAACGTGAAGAATCCGTTGAAAAGACTTCCAATTTATGCTGAAAGTTTGCGTGAAGAACCCGACCTTTCTGTTCAATCTCCAAGACGAATTAGGTGAAGGTGCATTTTCAGTAACGAAAGCAGAAACGCCGACATCACATGAAGGAGATTTAAAAAGAAAAATGCTTCCTAAAGATAGAATCACTGAAACTCAATGGATCCAATACCTCCACTCTTCAGCAAATTCAAATCTTTTCACAAAACACTGTAACATCCTAAATGACAGTCTTGATTATTTAAAAGCTTGGCAACTAGGGGACAACGTAATCACTGATTCAGCAAAAGAAATAGTGGCCTACAACGCGGTTTCACATTCGATTTCACCATAATTTAAATCGTAATCAAGTAAGCCCATCTCAGAAAAACGACCAAAAAAGTACTAATAAGTTATCCATCACTGCTACCAACAAAGTCCTCGTGTTGCTGAACAGTGCGACGTTAATATTCAATCAATCAATCAAACTGCTACCAACAAGATTTCAAATAGTAAGCTCTGTGGATCCCCGATACCCTATAAAATAACAAATTTCTTAAAACAATCAGCACAAGTCATCTATCCTTATATGAAAGCTATGCTCAAGCTTTATCTACATTCAACAACTCGTGGTAAAGTGCAATGTGCTTTCACAAAGGAAACAAACCTCACTGATGAAACAAGAGGATTAATGCAACTGATTCCACAGTGAAATTTTTATCTTTATGACTTTTTTTGTTTTATGCATACTTGTCAAAGCAAAGCAATTTCAATTATATAAGAGGATTCAGTGATACAACTTAAAAAGTTTTTGTTCTAATTTAAAAATCATGACTTCTGTGTTTCTTATAAATGTTTTAAGACTTACTTAAAAACTTATTTTAAACTTTATTAATTACATTATACCCAGATCTAAATGAATTAAGAAATCATTAAAAGGGCTAAAACGATAAAAGCTACTATATAAGATTTTGAATATATAAAGCTTTATTTTGTTCATGAAAGTGCCATTATACAGAAAAACATGCACTATTTTACATGCTTTACACATAGTGGGAATATTTACATTTGAGTCTACAGATAAGTAGGTACATTTTTCAGCACTAACAGTAATTCACAATTCCAGAAGTGCCAAGTAAGAGAAATGTACAACATAAAACTTTTAATAGAAATATCCACAAACGAAACACTTTTTTCATAAATTATGGTGGGATTTGTACACGTGATTTCACAAGTTTTTTATTTTCTTCCATTTAACAATAAATAATACACTTAATCGTCATACATACCAGAGAGTCAATAAACTAGTAATACTAATCCCTTTTTTAAAAAAAAGACCATTAAATAAACGAGTTATTCAAGCTTATATTACACAATTCCAATATAATAAAAATTGTATTTGAATAGGAAACATTTCAACAAGTTGGGGGGGGGGGATAACTTTTTTGAAAAACGATTCTCTTAGCACTGGATATATATTATTTACAATTATTCTATATAAATAAAATTACCTTAAATAGGTATAACTAAACAGTGATAAAATGTAATAGACATTGACAAAAATATGTACAAGAAAACACGGAGATAGACCACACACCTTGCAGATTACTGAATGCAGTAATGGTACAATATTGGCATTTAGTGCAAATCTGATAATAACACACAGATGTTTTAATTTTAAAAGAGCAAGAAGTATCCACCATGCGACAACACAATTTCAATAAATCTAAGTTTTGGAATAGACAAACAAACTGGCAGGCATTTTTCACTAGATTGATCACAGGAGAAATAAGTTACTGATCAATAAAAGTACATTGAAATAACTGAGCCCAGACATTGGATTCACTTCACTACAAGTTAAAAAGAGTTTCCCATGAGATAATGACAACTTGAAAATGTTTCACATTTTTAAGAAGTCAGTCAAATCACTAGTTAGAAGAACCAAAATATAAACAGCTTGAAGGAATATACTTGCTTCTAGTATTCTAGTCTGTAACATACCATTAATAAAAATGTGAATTTTTAGTTTTAAAACCCACTTTCATAAATCTAATTCCAGAATACAATTAACTAGCACAGATGGTTAATACTTATTCTTTTATCCATCTATTGGCAGTTAAGTAGGTTGTTTAACCTACCCTCATTGCATATAAATTACTACAATATCAAATTAATACTGTAGTTATATGAAAAGTATTACAGGTAGACTTCAAAATACTGAGCAAAAATATATATATTAATTTATAACAGAAAACAAATGTAAATTCTTACATTTTCCCAATAATGGGCATAATTTATTTTTAATTTAGTAATGTTAGAGAATTACTTTAAAAGAAAATTGTACAGAAAATGTATGATTTAAAGCCCAAGAACAATTAAAATCTAAACATCAACAACAAATATACATAAACGCAAAACAAATACAAACTTAATAAAATAAATTGATTAAGAGAAGGCAAAAATTTTAAAAATTTGTGATCATGATAAGTTTTAATAAGTATGTTTCATGTCCAAATTAAAATTTATACATCAAAATTTTCAATGTGATTCAAAAAGAAAAAAAAATTACAATATGCACACATATATAAAATTTTTTTTGATTACAGAAATCCTCAATTTCAAAAGATCTGTGGTAAACCCGACCATGGGTCCTGAATTGAATATGGCAACATCTTAGAATAGTTTTGAGAGTCTGCCCTGGCAGTCAGTTCACAAGATGTAAACACACTAAGACGGTGTGTGATGAGCACCACAACAAAATAAATGAGAATGAGAAATGCTTCTTTCACCACAGATCCTTTAAAATAACAACGAATACTTAGAGAAGTTATGACCTATTATTTGCCAGAATTTTGTGCTGGAGCATCTAAATACAGAAAGCCTTCTTTGGGAAGGATACAACTTGACTTAACAAAATTCCAAATATTCTGACAGCAATGTGTTATGGTGAGAATAAAATAAAATTCACTCTTGAGTCCTTCTATTAAAGTGACAGAGGGTACCTGCAGCTATTATCATAAACAGCAACAAAAGAGGAGAGGCATGTTCTCAAAAATTAAGAACTTTGAAACATTTGAGCTTTAACGTATATTGTTTTGGGGGAAAAAGTCATGCATGTCTATTCCCCACACACACACAAATTTTTAAAGGAAAAAAATTAATTTAAAACATATTTGATTATTTTGGTTGTAATATACTCAGAGCAGTACACTGTGCCTATTACACTGTCATAGCTAGAAAATTACATAAAATTTAAAAGAAATCTTAATAATGAAGGAATAAAAAACATAAATATTCATATGAAAAATAAAAATTTAATAGCTTAGCCCTCTTTTTATTATTTAACTCCCTATAAGATTTGAAGAAATTAATTTTCAGAATCACAAACTGCATCCCCTTCCCCATTACCTCAAAATAATAAAATATTTCTCAAATAACTTTCCATTTAGTATATAATAGATGCATAGAAAAGATTTAAATCTAAAACATGTATGAAAGGAAAAATTTATAAAATTTTATTAAAATTATTGCTTAATTTTTTAGTTTGATTAATAATATCATACTTAAAAGCTACAGGGCCATTAATTCAGGATGGACCACATGCAATTTTAAGCCATTATCAAGTGATGAAGGTGAACCTAGCACTCTAGCCTCTGAACTTCCAACACCACACCAGTATGAGGAATTTGAACTCTTACAGATTTAACGTATATCAGCCCTTCAACACGGCAGATGTTTAGTGGTATTGGAACATTTAATCTTTGAGAGAAGGGAAATAATTGTTAAAGACATTTACATTCACAATGTGTTACTCCTCTAAGCTAATGGTTAAAAAGAATAAAATTGAATTAAGGTTCTATTTTACTATAACTACATTGATTTTCAGGACAAACCCCTGAAAAGAGAAAGGAAAAAACATGCAATATAGAGATATGCATATAGTCTTCCACCCAAGCGACATTTGCCTTTGCTATTTTTTCAATTTGATAGTTGTACTATGAAGTACAGGAGCAAACATTATTACTAATGTGAAGTTTATTGCCAAAAGGATGTTCTGATATTAGTAACAGTGTAAAAGGTATGACTGAGGTGGAAATAAAAGAGTTAAGGGGTTTGTGGAAATGAAGATTGAAATATTTGATAAGAATGTGTCATAAAAGCTATTGGATTCATTGTTGTATGGAAATAATGCTTGGGCTTGAATCAGAACATTTGGATGTGTGTTGAATGTGAAGTAGAATTTACGTTTTATTTTCAGTATTTTCTAATTAACTGGTTACCAATTAACTCATTTTGTGCCATGTTTACTGAATTTTTATTTTGCCTGAATATGTTTTACAGATATTATTACCAAGCATAACTATTAAAAGAAAATAGCTTTTGACAATTTTATATCAATAGGGCACAGTCATAGAATAAATTAGAGGGAAAATAACAGTTCCAAAATTACAAAAATAATATTACAGAAATTTCATTCAATAATTATAATGCATAAACACATTAATTCTTTCAAAACTCAAGAGACTCAAAAAAAAAAAAAAAGGAACAAATTCACAACATATATACTGGAATGATTAGTTTAAAAAAAACTCACCCTTTAAAAAAAAAACATTTCATTTTTTTAATTTAAGCTCTTATATTCAAATGCTTAAGCAGCAAGACAAACTCACACAAGAGAACAATCATCACATTTAAGAGGTAAATACAATTCACTAATTGTATTTGACACAGTTAACACCCTCCTGTAGAAAATATGATCAAGACTGTGGATATAAGGTATTTTATGCATGAATACACAAAAATTCTTAAGATTTAATTTAGTTTGAATAATTTTTTAAATAAAATTGTCCATTAAAACAATTTATTTATCAAAGATATTGATAATTTTCAAAATACTGACAGAAAGTCAAAATTATATATATAACAAAAAAAGAATACAGGTTTTTTTAAAGTCTAATAAGAGTCCAAAGGGGGAAGGGACAAAGTTGAACAAAATAAGCTGAGACAGAAACTTAAAATGAAAGTAAAACAAAGAAGGAAGGTGAAGTAAACAAAGTAACTTCCACACCACACCAACGGGAGGACGTTTGAACTCTTGGCATATTTAACGTGTATTGCCCCTTTACACAGCGGGTCTTCAGCGGTACTAAACTCGAACTCATGACATGCTGGCCACGAATCCGTAACCTTGACCACTAGGCTACCACAGCCACATGAAATACAAAACCATATTTTTTTTTTTGCATTCAGAACTGGTTTTGTTAGTGGGCAAAAAGGTTTAAAATCCTTATACAGCCCAAATTCAATCCTTACACTCAAAATTTTTTAAAAATATTTACAAATAATAAGATAGAGAAGAATCTAATATGTACAGAAATAAATTTGAAAAGCTTGATTAATGAATGGTTTAAAGCCATTAATTGGAAACCAAATAAAAGAGAAAAATTATTTACATATATACAAATATTTTTTTTTTTTTCAAATATGGCTGGAGAATAGTAATTACAATTGCAGACCTAGTACATTCCCCAGGAGCTGGTATCACTTTTTAATCCATCCATCCATCATCCCCATCATGAGATGGAGATCGGCAACACGAATATGACCAATACGTAGTCAGGTAAGTAGAACCTCTTTATGATAGCTGAGAGTTTTATTTATGCACTGCACTAGGGTTGGAGTGATGGAATGATGTTAGTTCTTGGTTTGCTTGTTCCAGTCAGGTGTCATGCAGTATTCACCACCCACCCAAATGCAAATGCATTTTAACTGTCAAGCATATCATTTGTAATTTTTCTCATTTTAACTTTAATAACCACTGAATTTTTTAAGTGCATTGATTTTATCCATAATATCTTGCCCATCAACTTCCAAGGTTGGTTGATTGGTGTTTTATGGTGTAAGGGCATTTTGCATCAAGGCATAAAAAAAAAAAATAATTAAAAATAGTTGGCCAAAAGGCATGATTAAATGTAGTCTATACATTAGAAAATAACTAAAAGCACTTAAAATTATCAAACAAGATATGGAAAACCAGTTATTAAACAATTTATTAACTAATGTATAGACTACATTTAATTATGCCCTTCTGGCCAATTATTTTTAATTATTTCTTGCTTGGTGTAAAATGACCTGATGTGGCCCTTATGCCATAAAATACCAATCAACCAACCCTGCAAGATGATGTTTACCTAACAAGTTTAAGTTGCATGATTGAACTTGTATGCTAAGAATGCTATTACTTCAGTAGCCACCAGCCATACAAAATAACATAAAAGTAATTTATCTGTATCAGGTAAATCAAGCAATTTTAAATTTACACAAGTTCGTTCGTTGATTATTTAACATCAAATTTTTGAAAGATGGGTCATCCAATTTACAAGAGGTATAAATTACAAAATAAATATAAAGTTGACATATTTACAGAAACAGAAAGAAAGAATAATAAAAGTTTCAAGAAAAACTTAAGAAAACAACAATATTGCAGAAAACACGCAAATATATACAAAAAGGTAATAAACATTCTGAAAATTCAACAGATGAATGAAACAATTGTTAATTAACATTGCACTTCGTGCAATTCAAAAGCTATATCCAACAGCTGAAACAAAGGAGTGAGAATAGAGGGTTCCAAGTCTATAACATAAAAATTAAAAAGAAAAGTAAGGAGTTATTGATGAAGGTTTCTAGTTTTGTATCAGAAATTTTTGTATTTATTTATATGCAACAAATAAATCTTATGAGTTGCAGAATCTGTAACATTTAAAGCTTATAAGAGTTTCAGAAAGTATATTTAAATGAAATTGTTTTTAACATTACAAGAATGGGATTAAGTTTCAATTTGAAATCTTCATAAATAAGATTAAAAAAGTCATAGTTAAAAACTCACAAAAGAATTAGGAACGAGAGTTGATTTAAGGAAAAGTAAGAATGGGTAAGTATTTTTCAACCTATAAGTCCAAATTAAGGTTGGTACTATAAATCTCTGCTGCACCTTTTGTTTTTATGACTAACTCTTTTATACAAAAGATTTATGATTATTATAAATAATTTTAGCAGCAACAACCTCATTGTCATGGAAATTCAAAATGTTAAACTTTTCTTTTTAAAGTGCATTTCATTTGATATTTAGTCAGCTATTCTACCATTTGAAGGTAGACTTAAGCATGATCCATCTCTCGTAAAATGATTTAAATGCTAATGATCTTGCATATTTGAAGACATGATGAAAGAGCATGAAATTGTAGCTAAGCTCTACATGAAAAATTAAAACCTAAAGGTGTGCCATCCAAGAGTAGTTAATTTTATTTTGAAGTATTTTTATCAAATCAACTAGAGTTAATACAGTTTATTATAACCAAGATCACGTATAAACTAAAGAAATGACACAATCAAATCAATGTATAATTTTAAATATATAACTTATTTTACATCTGCTAAAAGTTTTAAAAATTCTTTTAATAAATCTAAGTAGAGCAACAACTGTAAACATTAAACATAACATTAAGCATATAAAGATTATCTGAATTAGAAACATTTAAAAAGCAGGGAAGAAAAATCTAATTTATACACAAAAAAAGGTAGATGATCAATAATTATCACTTAATACATCTACACTAGGTCTTAATTTGTAATTTATATTAAAATTTACAAACTTCCAACATATAATCATTTTCAAAATTAATGTTTTCTACAAAGATCTTTTAGTAAAAGAAAGACTGATGTCTAATTAAATATATTGGAGATGCATCAGTTTATAGGCTCACAAAATCATCCCATACTTCTTGGCATACAGCAGTGATGGCGAACCTATGACCCGTGGGTAGATACTGACCCACGCAAGCTTTTTAACTGACCCATGATTGCTAGCAAACATTTGTTTGTTTTCGCAAGTATATTTAGATTTTCTAATTTGTGTGCATTATCTGTGCTCTGTTTGTATTTTTTCAAGCACTGCCTTAACATGAAAGCAATTTAAATGCTGTCTATAACATTCAGTTTGATCAATACAGTTCCAAAGTAACGCAAATGACAACAAATGTATATGAAAGTATGTAGCATTTGAAATAAAGCAGAAGTGCACCAGGAGTGGGGTACAGGCTACTTCTAATTTTTTTCAAGGTGTTGCGGTCCATCCAGTGGTGAAGGTGTAGTGATCCAAAAGAAGGTATACAATACAGTCAGACCTCCATTTTACGAACATCTATTTTGCGAACTTTTTCCTCGAACTAAGAATATTTTATGATTTTCCAAGTAAAATAACCTCCAAATAGCGAAGGGGATTTTCTATTCAACGAAGCTTTTTCTTATGATTCGATTTTTTTCCTCCATATTTTTTAAAATATTTTAAAATATTTAATATATTTTTAAAATACATGAAGAGAAGTTTTTTTCTAACACATTTAAATTTAAAACTATGTAATAAGGCAACAATAGTACATAATTTTTTTAAAGTACATTTTATACAGTATAAAAATAAAACAGAAGTTAAAAGTCTTATATTAAAAGAATACACTTATGTCTTGAAAACAACTATTAAAAGAATATACATACTATATATAATTAATCCTTTTTGTCAAAAAAATCAGTTATTTTGTTTGTTTTAAGGCATTCAATCTAACTTTGTCAATAGATTTTTCTAGAACAAATGAAGCCTGTAAAATGTCTGCATCAACATGATTTTGTAGGAAAAAGTTGCGTAGTTTGTTTATTGACTCTTTTTAGCTTCTGACAGAGTTACCGGAGTCAATTCCTCCGATTCGTCTTCATCACTTTCTGTATTACTGTGGTCCAAAGCCACAATTTTAGCGTCAGACAGAGCTCCCCATACAGCAATGTCCATGTCAATCAACACGTAAAAATACGTTTAAAAATACTCAGTTAAAAAATTTTACACTTAACTCTGGTACAAATGGGATTAGTGACCCACGAACTAGTGCTAAAAAAATATGAACAAAATTTGACCCACATCTCAAAAAAGTTTGCCATCCCTGGCATATAGTAAGAATGTGGTAAAGAGGTAATAATAAAAGTGGTGCTAGAGAAATATTTTTATGCACATACATACTCTTTCTTTCTTTTGCACTTAAACTTACTTTTGTTTCTCTACATAAATTTGTGCAGATAGTAACTTCATACAAAGATCATTGGAATTTTTACAAGTGGAAGATGTTACTACCCTTTAAAATAATAGAGGAAAAGAAATAACAAGAACTATATACGCAAAAAAGAAAAAATGTCAAGCAGCCCTCTCTCTTCCACTCAACTCCTGCAAGTGAATGAGAGAAAACGATTAAAAAAAGATTATTCTAATGTAGGGGACCTGAAGAAGGACTCTGGGTATTAAAAACGGTAACGGTTATACATTTACGTGGAACCTTAGAGAAAGCTCTAGTATCCACTCATCATAATAAATTGAACACAGAACAATTTGTTGAAGTTACATATGAAAATAGATAGCAGTCCACATTAAATGCAGCGCAACAATGCTGGTGGAGGGGTGGGTGGGAAACCACTCTCCCAGTTGATTTAGTTTCTGTTTCGCTTTCATAGGAAAACAAAGAAAAAAGGACATCACATCTCCACGACAGCAAAGCCCGCCTTTCAACTGTCTGCCACATCTTGACAGAACGAGGAGAGAAGGGATAAATTTCTTTAATAACAAGGATTAAGAGAATAATATTTTTAAGTTCATTACTCGTTACCTCCTCTCTCATTTTGAAGCTTCTATAAGAGCTTAAGAGATATTTTCTCCAAGCCTTCTAATTGCAATTTCAAGGTCATCATTGCTGAAGGAAGGAGGGATGGGAAGTGGTTTGTTATTTAAAAGAAATTTGAAGTTCTCCCAATTGGTGGAGAGTTGATCTGGAATTCTGATTAGAGCAGAGCCAGTATATAGAGTAAGAATGACCGGTAGATAATCTGATTCAAGATCTATAACTCTAATATCATGATTGAAGGGGATATTTTTAAGAACTGCTAGATCAAGATCTAGCAGTTTTAGATCTTGCCCCCGGTCTAGAGCTAGCGTTGTTATGTGTAGGAGAGTGTGGTGCTACAATCCTCACATTCGGTTTATTATTAACAATTTTGTGGAGAGCATAGCCAAATGCATTTGATCTAGCGTTACTCCACGCACGACGTACGGCATTTAAGTCTCCAGCAATGATAATATTTTCGAGAAAATCTTTATCAGGGAATTTTCTATTATTTTCCAGGGTGTTTTGAGCGTACGCTGAAACAATTCGGATAGGGGGGAAATTATTAAATTTAATTTCGATTGCGGTTGCATCCATATACTGCAGAGTCGATAATGGAACTCTGTTATGATCATAATTATTTTTGCAGTAAATAGCGGTACCTCCATCTGTTCGAGTATGCGGAAAATTATTTCTGTCGTTTTTATGAAGACGATAATTTGCAATAAGTGGATCTAGACCGGGTTGTAGTTTCGTTTCTTGAACTAATAACAGATCAAGGTTCCGTTCTGATACAAAGTCAGGAACTTGACATATTTTGGGTCAAAATCCGTTCGCATTCCAGAAGCAAATTGACAAAGATTACACGTTGGAATTGAATGTTAGGCTGTGAGCATTGGGGCGTAATTGCGCCCTTGTACTATTGCTACATACGATTCAAAAATTACACAGGCTTTCTCATTAGCATCACTTAGATTTTTTAGGGCAGGGAGAGCCTGTCGAAATGCTTTTGCTAGTAAATTTTGGTCTACTCTTGCATCATTGGAAATGGCCAAAACAGAACAAAAGAGAGCTGAAAGATTTTGATCATTATTATTATTTATATTTTTCCTTGGTTGGTTTGCCGGAATTTGTCCTGAGACAACTTTGGAGTAAGGTAGTTTAGGGTCTGTGGTACGGTAACTTTGAGGAGACCAAAGTTGATTATTGTTTTTCAAGTTTTGTGACGAGGACGTCACCTCCGGTGCAGTATTTTGATTCCTTTGATTAATGTTTTTGTTGGGAGGGCTTTGGATTATTATTTCTAATATTTCCACCTTTGTTTTGGTGGTTTGGAGACTTTTTGCTTTTTGGAAAACGTGGACATCTCTGGGTATTATTATACAAGTATTTCAAAGTAAATTATCAAGATACTTTTGAATATTGTAAAATAAAATGTTAAAGCTAAAAAAGGAGGACGATTCTTTTCTAGATGATACGACAAATACAATAATAAGGAAAAATTAAATATCCAACTGCTAACTAGATAGGAAAAATAACTTAAAACCTTAAGGTCGTAAATCCTACACTTACCTAATGGTTACATCACAGAAAATTTACCTGTGATATATTAATAACATTAGTCTGAAAAAGAATTAATTTTTTAAAAGAGCTGTTAAATACATAGATTTAAAATGAAATATTTTTGCTGTTCTTAAAATACCTTTAATTTAATCTTACTCTTAACTCAAATTTACAGATGGTCCACTTCTAATAATTTATAATATACAGCTTTAATAATAAATACTAATATATTACATATTTAAATTACATATATGCGTGTGTGAATATATATAAATATAACTTTAAAATTAAAATATTTAGCTACATAACTAAAAATAATGATGCTCGAGTACTTAGTTTAATAAAACAATTCAAAAATAAAAAACAATTGAGTAACAGAAAAAATTAGAAGACATAAAATATTGGGTATTAGTTATATCCACAGTCTTGAAAAGAAAATACAAAACTATTTTTTACAGTAACAACCATTGCAATTTTGGATTATCTAATAATATTTAAACTTTTTTTTTTTTTTTTGTACAATCAAGGTTTAAAAAAGTAAGCAGAATTCATTCTAGGAGTTTTCCAGGCAGGGCTACCTTATCCATTATCGAGTCAGCCATATTATCAATAAAGCTAACCAAGTTTAAGTCTCACAAAAATCAGACACTCATCAATTGTTTTCTAGGAATGTCTACTTTCATAATTTAATCATGGAAGTGTTAAAAGGGATCTGAAATCTCCAAAATCTATATAGAATTGATAAAATTCAACTATGAACCAAAAAATAGTGCTTCTTAAATTTATCTGCATATTAATTGTCATATAAAAACTTAAGCGGTTATCATGGATATGTAAAGTCAGAACAAATTTGATAAATAACAATAAAATGTGCAGAATTTTTTCAAATGCAACTTTTTAATAGGCTTGATTCACAGACAATCCTTAGAATGAAATTGTGAGAAAAATATTATTAATCTTCATAGCAAGACCACTACCAAGTCTACTCAGCTTTTTATTACATAAAAAAAAATTTTAATAATATTTTAAACTCGAAAAAAAATTTATATTTTTAGAAAATACCAGAAAAATTAATATTTTTTGAGGTTTTATTCATAAACTGCTAAGTGCAATACTTTTAGTATAATTTCTACCAGCATCCAATTTAATGTACATTTTATGTACTAAAAAGTTAATATCACAAAAATCATATGTAAACCATGAACATCCACACAAATGTCTCTATTACTTAAGGCAGTCTTCGGTTAATATTAAAGAATAGGACCAGAATTTCGAAGATTTTTTCAGATATAAAAGAAATGAAACATTAATATGATATTCTGGCTTCACTATCCTTTAGAGAGCAGAAAATTATTTATATTAAAAATTTAATATTTTATTTATTTATATTATTCAAATTATTTATATTCTTTTACTCTGTGCAACCATGGCACACAGATAAAAATAAAATTGTTATTATTGAAATATTTAAAATTAATGATGATTTTGGAACAAAGTTTTTAATCTACATGAAGTGTTACATAACATTTCAGATCTACAGGGAAAAAAAGCACATTTTCATAAAACATAGTTGCTTTTCTTTTAAGCTTTAATATGTTGCCCTTTTTCAACCCTAGAATGAACTCCACAAAAAGAAATACATATATTTTTATACCAAGAATTTCAAAGAAATTTAGACCTCCATTAAGATCACGTTATAAAAAATCAAGATTAGAAATTACCTAAAGAGACGGCAATCCAATAGGTAAATGTTTAAATGATACATATGGAAAAAGTTTAAGATATAAAACACCATCTTACATATATATGTTAAAAATCTCATGAATTCATTCAACAATGGACCTAAAAATTCAAAAACCAATGTCATAAAAATGGTGTCATCTAAATCATTAAAGAAAGGTCACACAAGACCTTTAAAACTATGAAAAATTTACCCCTTGCATCCCACAAATGAAAATTTGTGAAATGATGGTTACCCTAAAAACAATCTAGTTCTAGAACTTAACACCAAGATCGACAAGTGTCACATGTTTGTACATGAAAAACAGCGATGCTTCATCTAACAAGTAACATGAAAATTCATTTTTGTGTAACAGATCCACGAACAACCCCAGCCTGTTCATTCATTGCTACAAGAGAAGTAGGTGTCAAGGGAGATATATTTCCACTTGGTACAACATTAGGCATGCTAACCACCACAACAGGCTTTACAATTGGTTGGTTGGAAGAACCAACAGAAACTTGCTGCAGAAATTGCTGTTGTATAATGGGGATTGTATTCATCTGGTTCACTGACTTCAGAACTGGAGATGCAAGAACTTTTCCAAGAGATTGTTGATGCACAGCTCCAGTGTGAGAAACCACTGAAACAGAACCAACTAAAGGTGTAACAGCTGACACATGACTTCCTGGAGCAACAATTTGTCCAACAGGAGCAGATATGGGTGACTGAGAAACAACATGTGCTATGCCAGCAATATGAGGTAAAGATCGTACATGGTTAGATGAAATGGGCTTTAAACCAGCAGTAACTCCATGGTGAGTACCGTTATTAACTTGAGAACCTAGAAATAATATTTTAAATTTTAATTGGTAAGAAAAGGTTCACATGAAAACAGTATGTGCTAATAAGACATTAATTTTAAAATATATACAAGAATTAAAGCAAAGGATTGCTAAAATCCATAAATTGTTGCATAAATGCATTTTAAAAATATTGATTGATTAATAAAACAATATATTTTATTAAAATTTCAAATGAGTTGAGTTATAAATGGTACATTCCCACAAGATGTCCCTTGTAGTCACTGAACAAACACAATTATTACATATATGGAATCTTCTCACAGAAAGATGCAGTTATGTGCAAGTCTTTGTAAGCCCTACTCATTAACATTTTTTTGTGTGTCATCAATGCAAATTTATTCATTCAAGATCACTCCTGCCATCTCTTGAAGTCATTATCCAGAGCAATCTCAGAGAAGTAGAAACACGATTCCCTTACAAGTGCATTCTTAAAGTGAGTAGACTTACTTTAAAAAAATCCCTTTATTCCTTTCTTTGCATTACTATATTGTAAATTATTCATAATTAACTTCACAGAATCTCACTAGCATTTTTGTTTTATCTCTTGGAAAAAGCTAAAATATTCCAATATTGCATGGAGTCAAAAGATTGATGGTAGAATAGAACCCATCTACACATGCTACAACATATTGTCTTCTAATGCAGTAGGGACTTAAATAAAGGGAAATAACGAGTTTTACAAATGATTCAATGAATTCATAGTTACAAAGCTCTGTTGACCTTGAATAATTGTTTTAATATATCACAATATAGAATCGAAGAGGAGAACACAATAGACATCCACTTAGCAGCAGTATGGACTATATTATTGTCCTCAGTTTGTAAGTGAAAAGATATAGAATATGACATCAACTAGACATTCAAACATTCTTTTTAGTTTCAATAATTAATAGCTAAGTAACTGATTGATTTTCAATTACATCATTGAAGAGCATATTGCATTTAAACTCGATAATGGCAGCAATGAGTTGTGAACAACTACAATCTTGCTTACCCATTATGTTTTAGTCAGTTGATTTTTTTTAGGTAACAAATAATTTACTGCAGTAAGTCCACATTCAGCTAAATATGAAAATGGGAATAATAGCAACAGTTTTTTTCTCTAGAAGTGGTTGGATTTGGATAATTTGTTTCATCACAAAGCCATGTAATATTTCCCTTTAAATTAAATAAAGTTTTAAATAACTCATCATTTTGTACTTCTAAGAGTTCTTAATAATGCATTGAATAATTAGACAAATCTATAAAAATTAACTGCATGAAACTTTCCTTTCCTATAATTCTAGTGAAAATTACAATAACCTTAATAACTACTGTACATAAACTTACAAAATTCCATTACTAAAGCATCTGAATATGTTCTCTAAAATCAAATCTTACATAATGTACTTGTGTTGTGAATACCATACATAAGGATTTAATTTCAAAATAAATCATCAATTAAGTCCTCCAAATAAAAAAAAAACCTTCAAAAGCTTTGGACACAAAATGGACTCCTTTTTAAACTACAGTTCTCTTATCTTTATTATTTATAATAATTTCAAAAGCAAGATTTTTAAAGTTATGCAAAAATTTAAAGTGCATTTAAGATTTCTACTAGAGGCCCAAAATCAACATAAGCTCTCTTTTTTTGCAATAAACTCAAATATATAGAGTTAAAAGCAAAAAATTTACTATTTTTCCTGCACTCAACTTTAGATAAGCTCCCAAGACAAAGGAAGGGGGGAGGAGAGGGGTTAAGGAGGAAGGAAGATAATTGAATATAAAAGATTCCAAAAGCTCATCACCCATAATTTGACATAAAAGAAAATTTTCTTTGAAAAAAAATCGTACCTTGTGTTATGATACTTGATGCCAATGATGGCTGAATCACTTGAGAATGAGGCTTGCTTACATGCAATGCTGTAATCATATTCGACTGAGAGGAAGTTGACACACTGGTAAGGTTATTCTTCACAGCAATGGCCATATTTCCTGAGAGAACTGAACTCCCTTTAACAGTATTCTGAGATAAATTGAGTGTATTAGAGATACCCGAGGAAGTAATTAATTCAGACAAGTTTGTACTATTGGAATTTCCTGAATTACCATGGTTGAGTTCTACCATTGTTTGTTGGGATACTAGTGCAAGGGGAGGTACCAGATGCGGCTTTGGCATGCCTTTTGCACTACCAGAAGCCATCTGGACTAAGGAATCAGCAGAGAATGGTTTAGCTGATGCAATGGACGAAGCATAGGATGCATTGGAGGAAGGAGTAAGAACATGAATCTGGCCATGTTGATGATGGTTGACTGAAATATGCTGAACAGATGAATTGGAAGTCATAATAGAATTTGGAGTGGTAATGACTTTTATGCCTGATGGCTGAGAGATTACTTGCATTCCATGAGGTGCTGTGAATATCCCAGTCATTGCATGCAAATTACCAGTGGAAAATAACTGAAAAAAAAATTACATATCCAAGTTTATTATTATAAAAGAAATTTACATAACAGGCTTCTTTTTTAAACAAACAGTCATGAATTACTGGTAAAAGTAGGCAAGAAGTGGAGGAGTTATTTTATCGGTTGTCAAAAAAACCATTGATATTTGTATGATAAATAAGTTATCATGATCAAGGATTGTGTTTACAAAAAGCCCCACACATAACTGTAAGGCTAAAAAACTTACTTTTGAGTTATGGTATCAGTATCAGATGAATTTTAGCCCAGCCACAGCTGTAGATTAGTAATATTACCAATGTTCCTATTAGCAACAACTTGGAATAGCATTTAGTCCTACTAACCGATAAGTACTCAAAGATGAACTTTCTGCACAGTCTTAAGCAATCAACATAAAGTTATCCATAAGAGAAACATTTCTCAAATATAACTCCATAGTTCGAAAAGAAGTATCCTCGGACTTTGTTGATACTCATAGAAAGCTGAGACAAATTATGAAATGGGCTTGATTCATGAAGTCACATGATAAAAACAAACACGTGTTTTAAATTGAATTCAAAACAAACATTAAACTAATAGTACTTGTTGTTCTATTTGTAAAACTCAGATAAAATTTCAAATTTCATATTTGGTTAAAGATGTTTAAATGTTAGGGAAAAAAATTTCTTCAAAAAGATTTTTTTAAATTTAAAAAAAAGTCGTATTTTATGTTTATACTTTTAAATAAAATGCATTTTGTATACATATGTACTTTTTAAGAAAAAGTTTCTGCAAAGAGCAAAACTTGGCAACACCGGAGCGCGTGAACTGATTAGTTGGAAACACAAGATAGTTTTATCGTGTGACTATGACGTCACATGAGTTTTTGAATTGATTGACTAGAATCCTGTGGCTTTCACTATCATGTGACGTCATAGTCACATGAATCAACCTCATTGATTTAACTGGAATGCAACATCTGATAGAAATCTTCAGGATGAAATCCTTACCACTCGCCTATTCAGGAAACAGTTGCTCCAATAGTATTAAAAATAATTTTCTTAATAGTCCAGTTCTATTAGAGAGAGGAGTTAGGTCTGAGAATTCCAAAACATGTAAAGGAATACTAAGCAGTTCCAAAGAAATTAAAAACTCAGATAATTCAATACTTTCTTTGGGACATAAACAGTGGGCCTGAAAAGATGGATAGTTGTTTCATTAAGCAATCAGCAAGCATTATAATAAACTATACAAAAGAAATAAAATATGGAAAATAATCAAATAAATAAGTAAATTAAACATAAAAATGCATAAATAAGTTGATGCACAGAACTACAACATTAATTGAAATTAAAGTAACTTTCCTAAACAGTGTGAAGACAACAGTAAAGACAAACCAGAAATAAATTTTTGAAAAAAATTAGGGTTTGCAGCCCCAGGATCCCGGAGTTTCTCCAAATCCTGAAATTTTGGGTTTAAAATAACTAATCCCAGGATTTAATTTTTGTCTGAATTATATTTTGAAATTTTTTTCCCCATCAAAATTTTCTAAGAATTTAATTCTCAGAAAATTTATATAGAATGCTTCCACTTCTAAAATGAGACAGTGTGCAACATTCATTACTGTTCTCTAGTAACAAAGAAATTGAGACTCATTTGCCATATTTGATTTTTCTTTTCTGAATCATCAATCATGAATCATTTTTCCGAGTTTTCATGTTAAGTTAATATAAAAGATGTGTTTTTAGATTTTTCTCTATTTTTTATATACATCAAGAGGTAACTTTAGCAATATTATTTTGTTATTATGAGCATATTCTAATAAGCTGTTTGAAGTATTGAAAAGGCATTTGTTCAAAAAATTTTCTGAATATTTAAAGTTTGTGAATTAACTTAGTTAATAAGTGAGTTATATTTCAATGTTTTCTACTTTCTTAATTTACAGAGAAATAAATTTAGCAATATTATTTTGTTATCATTATAAATATATTTTCAAATTAGATTATATGTATTAACATTTAAATGTTGTAAAAAATATTTCGAAAAGTCTAGCATTACCCATTTTTGGAGGAAGATAAAAGATTGAATTTTATTGGACTGAGAAATATACAATGTATTTATTATTATAGCAGGAATTAAGTTGCACAGTCTTATCCTCCCTAGATTCCCAGCCGACATAATATCAACCATCGACCAATAGGGACATAAAGTGGGAAATGAGACGAGAGCGCAGCAGTCAAGACAGAAGACAAAGGAACGACATGGACGAGATAGACGCCTCATGGAAATCCAGCAAGTTACTCTTAACGATGAAAAAAAAGGAAAGTATTTTTTTTCTGTGGGAGTTGTATAAGTAGAAAATTTTTTTAGATTATTATTTATGCAAATTCGTTCTATCTTCTGTATGTGCTGTGTACGGGTACATATGAGTTTGTCGAAAAAAGTTCAATTCAGACTTCATAATTTTAATTTTAAAAAAAAAATCTACTTCCTTAGAATGTCTTACCATGCAGTTATCAATTCTAAATATATTAAAATATAAAAAATACAGTATTTCAATGAAAATAAAATAGGGGCTTTTTATTCTGTTTCAAATTTACAATGAAATTTTGGAAAATCTCAAACACATCAATTTTTAATTCTAATGGGTTCATTTTTAATGAATTCAAATTGTACCATTTTTACTGAATTTACTATAAACTACTTTTTGTTTTTTATGATGAATTAAGTTTTTTGTTTTATTTGTTTCAATAAATAAAAATATTAAACCAATTTAACTATGTTTTCAGCTTTATTATGAATTTCCACTATGTAATGTGTAAGTATTTTTTATAAATAGTCCAATCCTAATCCTGGGACCAACCCCTGGACCCAGGAATTTGGATAATGCAATCCTGAAATCCAGGAACTGAAAATATAGCACGGGATTCATCTCCTAGAAAAAAAGCTTTTTTTTAGTGATTTTCTCAAAATGCAACAGTAACACTGACAAAATTTCTTATTAACGGATAAATATAGCAAGAAATAAATGAAATAATTATTAAAATATGTACCTATCACTAAAAAAATAGTGAAGAATAAATTTTTACATCCAATGATAGATGTGAGGTCAACTAACACCATATCGTTTGTGGACTCTGGAAAATCACTTAAAAACTTAATTTTAAAAATCGAAAGCAAATTTTAAAGAAATCGCTTCGAGTTGCACACCATCATGACCAATAGTTTTAGTGAGCCCATCTTAACACACCTGTGTTGAGTTTTCGTGAAAAATCAAAAACACACAAACTTTTATTTTTTATAGATAGTTTAAAAACCCACCACAACCATACTCTCCAACTGCAAAGAAAATATATTTCTTGCATCTCAATAGATACTTTTTAATCACTAAAAATTACAAACCTTTTTTTAAATCATTTAACAACACAGATATCACAACTTTTTTTGCTCCTAATAAATTTGCATATTATTTTTACTACATTTCATGTGAAACTTTCTTCCTTCTTTTAACATTCCACAAATCATATAACTCTATTTAATAAAATAGTTAAAAGTATTATACGTCTTTTACCTTTTTTTAAATGATATTTTAGCAATTAATTTTGAATTTTCATTATTATCACGAAGAATGTTTTTGTTCATTTTATTCCCTACAGTACAGTTTTTTTCTTCAACATCTGATTTTATAGGCCATTGGGCTCTAACCAAAAAAAAAAATAATAAAAGGAGAAAACCATGGTGCCATAAAAATGGTTTAGATTAGTCCTAAGCTGAATTTGCAATCTATTAAGCATTCATTTTTGTATAAGGTTTCTTTTGTCCATTTAACACTAATTCACACTAACTTAATACATATTTTATTTTATTCAATGTTTCCTTTTTTCTTCTTGTTTTATATATTAATTTTACCCAATATATAATTAAAAAAATTTATAACATTCAGTACAAATTTCTGAAATACTTTATTTTTAACTTTATATATTGACCAATTAATTTTGTAAAAAATCTTTTTTTTTTTCCACCTCTACCATATTTTAAGGGGGAAAAATTACTTTTTTTTAAAGATATATTTAGTTACAAGACTGGAATTTAGGAATATTGAAAAACAAATCTTAAGAATTACTTAAAAATTGGATGCGATATTAAATATATTGAATTTTAAATGGTTGTAGTATATGTAAAAAAATAAATTACATTTACATAGAATGTATAATGGCAACAACTATTTTAAAAGTGTATTCCTGATTCATTTCTATTACAATAAAAATAGTTCAATCCCATTTTATAATCCATAGAACAATACTGTAACATACAATAAGCATCTGAGAAAAAATTGCTTTTAGATGACAAAAGTATTCAAACAGCCATCTTAATTTCCAAGCATTTGTGCAATACAATCACTTCCCATATACAATGTAACCTTTAATATTAAAGATAACAATCAAATCAAAACTGCATCCCTCCAATTCTGCCACAAAGATACAAGCATATTTTATTCAAAAATAAAACAAATACTTACTCTAGCTGCAGCTTGAGCAGATCCGCCACTATCTGCAGTGGTAATTTGAACAGAGACAGGAGCTGGTACAGAAGACAATAAAGTGGTTTTGTTTTCAGTTACCATTCTGGTCTCATGTACAAAATGGTTAGGTGATGCCACTGATTCTTTATTAGGGACAGATATTTGAGCACCTGAGATCACTGGCTTGGTAAAAGCTGATAAAAGACATAAAAATTGAAGAAAATTAAGTTTTTAAAAAATTTAGGAAAGCATACAAGAAATATTAATATCTTAAAATAAAAAGATTTGCTTTTTTATTTATAAATCATCTGCTGTACATTGTTTCTTTTAAAATGTTCAAAAAAATCATGGTAAACATTGACAACAATTAATAGTGTAAATAAGTTACCCAAAGAGGAAGCAGAAGAAGCAGTTGAAGAAATTGGTCCAACAAGCACACTGCTGGTAGTTGAGGATGATGATGAACTTGCAAAATCTGATGTTGTTGCAGAATTTAATGCTGATGCATTCTGGAGCTCAGTATCATTAGAATCACTCATCTCACCACATTCTACAAAATAAAAATTTATGAACACATAAAATATTGCTTACATATTAAGCATTTTTTATTATTATTACAAGAAAATGTTTTAAAAACAAAACATTTGAAATCTGTTGACAAATTATTCAAGTAAAATATGCTCTATATATTTTAGAATATACAATTATACCTCTGATAAAAAGGGAAAGAGCACAGTAGTTAAATTTTATAAAATCTTTTCCAGTTGAAACATTTTGCTGTATATAAGTTACACATATTCAATAATTTTAATGCAATTAAAAATTTAAACAGATCCATAAGATTATTAAAATGATGTGGAAAGCAAAAAGGAGGGAAAACTTTTATGACACTATTTTAATTAAGTACAACAATTCTTTTAAGCTTAATTACCTTTTAATAAATATCAGTCCTTAAAACTTTTGTTAGTGTGTTGTTATTATTACTTATGCCACCTGATCGACAGTAACATCAGATCAAGGTCCACGAAATTCCTCAAGGCAAGGGGCTAGATGTATGCCTGTTGCTAGCCATAGCTTTGAGCACTATGCAGGTGACAGTATGATTTGGTTCGGTTAGTCCCAATTTCGAGGGAGTACACCCTGGGGATGGTCAGGGGCCTTCCACCTCTCTTCCCCTTTCATCAACTTCACAAGAGACTTCGGCTCGACTGCTATTTAGAGTTGTAAAAAAATTATTTACGACTATTTAAAGAACCCCCCCCCCATGCCGCAAAGGTACTATATATTTACAAGCATCCCTGCCTTCTCTGGGATTCAAACACAGGCCCTACGACACAGCAGTCAGCATCACTAACCACTATAACAGACGGGCAGCCTTGAAACTTTTAAATATGTCAATAGAAAAGAAAGATTTTCTGGACATACCAACTAATTTCTATAAATTTAGAAAGAGCTAAAAAATTTCAACACTAAATACCAAAACATAAACCATAAAAAAAAAATTCTGAATTTAATATTAGAGAAATGTATAAAAACCTGAAGCTGTAGTGGTAGAATCATTATCATCTTCTGGAATGATGAAATTATTCATATCAACATAATCAAAATGAGAAGCTAGTTCCTTTTTCAAACTTGAAAAACGCTGCTGGAATGATATTTTTTCACGAGCCAATCGTTCCATTTCATGCTCATATTCTCTTTCTTTCCTTTTCAAAGTCTATCAGTAAAAAATATTTCATTCTAAACAACCAATAGAAATAACATATAATAATGCATATTTGGAAACAATTTAGATTTGGTACATTTTCTTTGAAAGAAATATAGATTAATCTTTATTGATGCCAAGTAAATTATATTGGCTTAAAATTGTACGAAATTTACATTACATGCACAGTAAGAAATATTTACTTTTTTTTTAATATAAAAAAATATTTACCAGGGCTTTCTGTTTCTCATACAGAAAGAAATTTTATTATACATGAAATTCTCAAAAGAATTTGAAGAGTAAAAATAATATACCAGGGCATAACAGATGTTAATGTTAATATACTATAATCAATATAAATAAGTATCAAGCTTTAAGTCAAATATTGCTCCCAGTTTATTTCTTAGAATATACTGGGGTATTTCAATTTAGAGGAAAATATATAAAGGGGGGGGGGGACAAGTGAAAAGCTGTTGGTAGCTAAAATTTATATTTTTCCTTTTTAATTTTAAAAGTGAACTTATTCTTATACAAGCTAGACATTAATATTTAAAATTTCAAATTATTCTTAAGTATTATATACATAAAAAAGAAAAAAATTCAAAAGGTCCTGTATATAGTTTCCCAATATATTTATAAATATATATATCTTAGTTTTTTATTTGTTAGTATTAATACCATATTAAAATTCCCTTCATAATGTTTTTAAGGCTTTTTAAAAATATTTTTTAAAATAAAAACTTATAAAAAAGAAACTGGGAATTTATTCTTGGTTTATTTGATAAAGGAATTAAGATGACTGCTCTTAAGTACTAAGATGTCAACCTTACTCATGTTTTTATCATGTACATCAATAATGTTTACCTTTCCATCCATAAAGCATAAAAAAGATATAAACAAAACAAACACACATGCCCAATTAAAATAAAAATCTTCAAAAATCAAATTTTATACAGTTAAAATGTATAACACAAAAATGGATTTTTTCCCGAAATACACATTCTAGTCAAAATCCAAATGAAATGAATAAAAATAATTAGAAAATAAATTTTACAATTTTTTAATAAAATGCTTAATTTTATAATATTAATTTTAAAATATATGCTCAACTTAATTATATAAACTGGAACACTAAGAAAGAAACGTCAAATCAATTGGCACTATTCATAAAACATTTCCAGGCTGTATTCTATTTCAGTTAATTGTCCCCTGTAATAATATATTATTGTGTTTTTTCATGTATTATGAAGTATAATTTTATGCAATAATAAATTATATTTGAAAAAATGAAAAAAAAATGCCCCATAAAGCAACACACTGATTCAAAATGAATTGACAAATTGATAAAAGAGCACATTGATATGCATTTTCCTTACAATTTTTTATGGCTAAACAAACCAAAATTATACAAGTTATACATTAATATTTACTCTTCTTTTATTGACACAACGGTCCTTGGTGGGCCAAAGCCTTCTGAAGAACCCTTTTCCATTCTAATCTCCACTTAGAGACAGTTCTTCAATTAGTTACTCTTAAAACTTTAAAATTGACCTCCCACAATCAGCTCGTCTCAATTTGGGCCTACCCCTAGTTCTTTTTTATGTGATTTTTTTCCTCTGAGGTAATACAAAGAGCATTAGCTATATAGTATAGCGACAATTAAGAAATGATTTTTTTTACTCAAAGTTTATTCATATTTTGTATGGTCACATTTAAATTAATATTTTATGACCTTCACAAGCCTTCAGTACATTACATTAGCATTTTTGCATGCATCTTAATAATTTAGAATACATATTTAAAATGTTACCACCTCCTGCATCAGAAATGACCAAATTTAGTTTGCCCATCGTGACAAAGATGACACTTGAACTGGCTCTTCATTCTCCCCACTTCCACAATACACAAACACATGAACTTGGAGCCTTGACAGATTTAACAAGTAACAACCCCTTTACATATAAAGTCTTTAATGACATCAGGACATGAACACGCGATTTGACGAAAAAAACGTATGATACATTCACCTAGCTACTGAGCGTAGAAATAAGTGAAAAACATAATTTGTACCATTTGAGCATATGGGAAATGAATTTGAATCCCTAGATGTTTGGACAAACATCTAGTAGTAATACTCAATAATGACAAAAGGATTTAGACATAAAGCTGACTTGAAATGTATTTTTCTATTTTTGAATGATCAAATAAAAAAATATATTTCAATTAATTGACAGAATACTGTACAATGGAAAACTTGTTATTCCAATAAGATTTTGTTACTCAGATATTTATAGCTCCAGGCACCATACAAAATGCAAATGTATGCCTATCATCGATGGTATGAAATCTACATCACTGTTGTGGAAACTGGAATTTTGTGTGGTTGCCCTGATAGAGGATTTTTGTTCAACAAAACCTTTTTTTAAAAAAAATTTTTTTATAAGTGCCCCTTCTTTTTATCTTTTTTTTTTCTGTGTTGTTTTCATACTGCAGCATGTATCACACTTAAACATGTTACCACTTCAGTTCGAATTATACATTATATGGTTATTTATGTACCAAGTTGTCATCTAACACTTCCTAGTATATGACCTATAGGTTTAGGACCCCTATATGCTACGAATTTTCTCCATCAAGACAGAATTCATACTTCAAAGTGCGGCAAAAAAACTCGAATTTCTTGCCTCCTAGAATAGATAATGAATTTTTTTTAATCGGTGTGTTTTCATGTTTCTTTATCTCCACTTCAATAATAAAATATTTTTTAATATATTTCTTAGTTTGTGCTTTGATTTATGTGTTTTTGATAATGTCGAGCAAAAGGTCTGCTTTTTTAGAGTTGTTTCAGCAAGAGAAAGGACAGTGTGAAATCCTTCGTTTGCTTAACGTACCTTGGTGAACAGTGTCTGATGCAATCTGCTATATAAAAGATCTTGGCAATTATGGCCACCATCCAGGAATTGGGTGAAAATGCACTGTAAACACTTCAAGGAATCATAAGGCCATTGAAAAGTGAGTCCAGAGAAATCCGAGGGTTTCCATGAGACAGATTGCTTATAACATGGGAATTCCATGAGACCGAGCTTGGACTGAAGCCTTACAAGTTGCAAAAAGTTCAGCTTTTCACTGAAAAAACAAACTTGTATGGCTCCGAAGATGCTGAAAACTTTTGAGACAGGCCGCAAGTCAGCATTGGGAGAGATTCCTTTTCACTTCTTTACCATTCAACAAGTTCATAACTCCCAAAACGATAGAATCTGGTGCGTGGATGCTCCAAGCACCTCTGTAATTGTTGAATGCCCATATTCAAAGTCGGTCATGGTCTGGGGCAGAATTTGTGCAAGAGGCAAAACACCTTTGGTTTTTGTGGATGAGGGCATTAAAATCAGTCAAAAAGTGTACCAGAGGGACATTCTTGAAGCTGTTGTACTTCCGTGTACCCAAAGGCATTTCAGAAATGTAAATTGGACATTTCAACAAGACTCTGCACCAGCTCACAAGGCTAAAAAGACACAAGAGTGGTGCAAGGCGAATTTTCCAGGTATTGAATAATCTGAAGAATGGAGACCCTGCTCACCAGATCTCAATCCTGTGGATTACAGTATATGGTCCACATTTTGGAGCCCAGGGCCTACACTAAACCACACAAAACTTTGGACTCTTCTGCGGAAATGGGATAGATTACAGGTATAAAAGACTTGAGGTCAGTTGTTGAAAATTTCTGCAAGCGTTTGTGCCTCTGCATTGCTGCAAATAGTGGTCACTTTGAAACCAATTAAATGTATTTATTAGTAAAAGTTTATTCTTATTATTAATTGTTATACTTTGTTAATATCTTAAATTTTTAAAAACTTATATAAAAAAATTGTTGTCCTGGTTTTCTGGCCACACCCTGTATAGTTGAACTAGAAAAAATTTTTCTTCATTGAAAAAAAATAATGTATTTTCTAAGCATTGAAAATTAGAGGAATGTCCAATTTATAGCAATCTTGAACAGAGTTGATTTAAGAATGACCATTTAACTTCTTTTATTTTATTATTTTGTTATAGTTCATTTTATGGCATTTAGATTTCTTTTTCAAGTTCAAAAGTTAACAGAAGTATTACCTATAACATGCGTAATATATTATTTTAAAAATCTTATTTTCTACAAATGACAAAAATACTTTCTAGTTATATTTCTTCTCTCCAGTAACCCCATCAAAATTTATTGTACAAAAAGAGTAACTTTACCTACCTTTATACCAAAATTGGGAGGAGCTATTTGCGGTCATTTTGCAAATTACGAAACTAATAATACTCGAAACATTATTCAGAATAGAAATAACCTGCATTGTTCTGACATAATCTAAAGCTTTACTTTAATTTCTACATTTTTCTTCATCAGTGCAGATAATGTGGCAGTAATTGGAAACTGAAAATATTGGAAAACAAGATAAAATTCATCAAAACTCAAAACATTTTTTTAACTTTTCAGGGGATCAAATATATTTTTAAGCAACTGGCCATGGGTTGTTGAGATATTGAATACGAATTCATATAATTATCAGATTAACTATATTGTTGCTGTTGTTACTTATGCCACCTGATCAACAGTAACATCAAATCAAGGCCCACAAAATTCATTGTGGCAAACTGCAACATATACACCTGTCCTTAGCCATAGCTTTGAGCACTATACTGGTGACAGTGCAATTTGGCTTGGTTCTGCCCCAATTTTGAGGGGAGAACACCCTGGGGGTGATCAGGGGCCTCCCCCTCTCTTCTCCTACCACTAGCCTCACAAGAGGACTAGCAGCTTGACAGCTATTTAGAGTACCCCTCTGCCACAAAGGCACTATATATTTATAAACATCCATATCTCCTCCGGGATTCGAACCCATGCCCAATGACATAGAAGTCAGTGTCACTAACCACTATACCGGATGGACAGCTAGATTAAATACAATTCTAATAAACAATCAAATTTTAAATCACTTTCACATTGCTTACACAGAACATGTTCCATGCATGGAAATCTACTAGCTATCTTTTGATACTCATTTAAGAAAAATCTTAAAAATTCATGCAAGTAGTTTGAAACTGAAGTCTCAAGAACAAATATATATACAAAATTTATAAATATGCTGCTTGATATTTGATTTTTGTAATCAGTTAAGGAGTTTAACACCAAAAAAAAAAGTTTTAGAACCACTGCCTAAAATCATCTTGTTTGGAATATTCTTATATAACAACAATGAATCTGATTCCATTTTTATTAAAATACCTTAGCTTTTTCATAGTTTTATTTCAAGGAAGATGAATTTTTAATTATATCTAAAATTTTTAAATAAAAAAGTCATAAAACAAACAGCGAACAAAATCATTCCAAGGAAAAAACCACATACTAGTACTGAACCATATGGAAAAACTCCTAAAAATTCATTAGACATAAAAATACACAAATCCTTCAAAACCTATATGCAATCAATTTAAGTGTTCACAAGTTTTCAGAAAAATAAAAAAAACTCTGGAGTTTACTAAACATTACTTTAAAATTTCTCTCAATACTTATAAAATAATCCTTAAAAAGTGGGCAGGGACATATGCAAATTTTGGGCATTTTTTAATTTAAATGCAACATGATGCTTACCAAAAGTATTATACTCTGAAAAAAAATTAAGGAATAGTAGATTGTTTTACTAACAAGCAAATAATGATATAGATACTAATTACGAATTACAATATGTTTAAAAGCATTAATCTTTACATATACACACATATTTACATTTATAAAAACTTAGTGACTTCTTTAATAAGTTCTCAAATAAAACTCCTTTACCTGAATGAATCGGATTGCATTCCGCAGTATACTCAAATTGGATGTTTTCCGGTCATCCATATTTGGCAACTGTTTTTTCAGCAACTCAAAGCATTCCTTTAAATGAGCTCTCCTGTTTAAAATAAATGTATTTTTCGTTAGGTAAATTTCTCTAAAGAAAAAACATAGTTTGGAATTGAAATAATTCACGTTTAGTACTTTAAATAATTTTTAAAAAAGATCAATAACAAAACAATCCCAAGCACAAAAATATGCAATATTTTTTATAATGTATTGCAATACTTAAAACAAGAAAAAAAATGCAACCGATATGCACAAGATGAAATTTAAATTTAATCCTACACATGACATGTTTTATACATACCAATTAATTTTCAGAATTAGTCTATACATGTTGAAACTTTTTTTATTGACTGAAAAACTGACAGTATAAAAAGGTAATTAGTGAAATGAAACAAAAAAAAAACTTAAAATCCATTAACACAAAATAATACAACGGCCCTGACAAACTACAATGTATTTTCATGCATTTTTTTTTTTTTCTCCTTAACAGGAAATGAAAATCTCTTATTAAAAGATTTCCCTTCTGGAAGGCGAAATTTAACAGGAGTGTGAAATGAGAGATGGTTTCACATGTTTCATAGAAAGGATGCTGAGTTGACTTTGAAATACCCTCAAAATAGCCTGTGGCACGAGCCAATTTTGTTTATCTATAAGCTGCTTTCACCCTCCATCCCTACAAAAGTCACACAAAACCATCTCATCTCCCGTAAATTGGGCTTTGGAATTTGGTAGCGAGTACATCACAGTTTGAGTAAAAATTAGCGAGTTTGGTAAGGGCCCCCCCCCCCTACTTTAGAAGAATTTGTTTTTTTAACAAGTAAAATGGCAAAGACCTCGGAGAGAAAACAAAGTTCTATTTAACTAAATATGAAGATGGAACTTCTTTAACAGATTGAACTGATTAACTTAAACTTGATCAAAAACAGAAGATAAAAACAGATTCTGTATTGAATTTCACAAAGTTCTAGAGAATATTTTTGTTACAATGATTTATTTTAACCTTTAGAACTCGGCATTATCTGAGGCAAAATTTCTCTTCCATTCGGCGCTTTCGGATCTGAGAAAGAAATTTCTTTCCCCCACTGGAAGTCCTACTTGGCCATTTTCGCCACATGTGGTATTGTTAAAAGTTTCACACTTTACTAAGGGAAGAGGAAAGGGTTGCCGAATTTTAGTGAGAGATCTTTCAGGAGTAAGGACAATTGCAATATTTGGCACATTATTATATCAAAATAGTTTTTTTTTCTAAATTCATGATACCCATTTTGAATTGAACGGCTTGCAAACTTTCAAATGCATATTTTTGTTGTTTTTCCCTGTCTTTTTTAAGTAAATTCTGAAATTAAAATAGATATATTTCCTAGAGTTTGAGGTATAGAATTTCAGAAGTACTTTGAGAGTAGAATTTATATGAACTGTTGAACAGTAATCATCACACATATAAATAAAATAATTATATTTATTACTTTTATTTCTTTCAATAGCAATGTTTTCAGGATTTTCTGATTGCTTAAAATGATTTACGATGAAACAAGGTTTTTATTGTATTCATTGCTTTAGTATGAGAAAATTATAGAAAATTTAAAAGAAAGAGGCCTTACATAATAATCATTTGTATTGTAACATGATTTTAAAGTTTTTAAAACTTTTTTTTGTTCTCAATTTTGTAAAATATTTTCATGTTCTAAAAGAATGTAAAAAATCATTTAGCGTTAAATACTAAGATATCATTAGAGTTGTGTATTACATAAATTCTTTTAAAAAGGTGACAATCATATATTACTAAAATATGTGCTCCAAAAAAACGTTAAAATATTATATAAATACGCCAAATATTTAATTCACAGCTTCTATAATCAAAGCTTCATGACAACACCCTCTGAGAATACGATAGTTCAATTATAAACTCGCAATAATATCGATGTTTGCAATTATATATATATTTAGTAAAATAGGTAAGTAGGTAGTCATGTAGTAACAATGTGTAGAACCAACTAAAGATTATTTAAGATTACGTGTACACATTCTAACTTCAGTATAATTATTGTAGCTTATGTATTCAACTACAATAATGAAAATCATGTTATAAAAATATCTACCCCACGTTTTCAAAATCATTCGACAAAATTTCCAACAGAAGGAAAATTTTTAAGAAAATGAGTAGAACATTATTATACTAAACATTTTATTTCACTCTAAAATAAAACAACTTACATATTTAAGTACAATAATTAAACCAAGTAATAAAAAAAATAACTTAACAAATTTTTTAAATTGTTCGACGAAATATGTAAAAACTTTAAGAACAATATGTAGGGCATTTTTCTAAACATTTTACTTTTCTAATTAACGCCCTTTTAGTGCACACAAAAAAAAATAATAATTGTACTCCAAATATTTTGTGATCAATTACATTTCAGTTTTTAGTAGCATCGCATTCTTAAGCAATATAAAGGATACTGGGGATGGACCTCAGAAATCTGATCCTCTCACCAAACTTCCACACCCCACCAACATGAGGACTTTGAAACTCGACAAATTTAACAATCAGTTTTATGAAAAAAGAAAAGTGTTAGTTTGTTTTACATTATTTTTTTTTTTGTTTATAAGAGAAACTTATATCTTAAACTATAAGTTTTTGGAAGTAATGTGTTTGAAATATCTGTTTGTGAAAGTGAGTTCCTACTTTTTGAAATTTTTGGCTCTTAAAAGAGCCTTTTTTTTATTTTTATAAAACATGTGTATCAGTTTTAATATGTTGAATTCTGAACTTTTGTTTTTTTATTGGTGTATATGTTAAGAGGTTTTTAAATAAATTGTGTGATAATCTTCGAAGAAGTTCTGGTCAATACAAAGAGCCACATTACATGCCTTACAGATAATAGTGGTTCTTTTTTGTCTATTTTTTTACGCACAATAGGCGCATTTACTTTTCGTCAAATGGCCAATGAGAAAACGTATTATTATTTGTCTTAACTTTTTTTTTTGTTGAAGGCTCTGCATTTTTATGATTTATTTTTCCTATTAGAGATGTAATTAAATTCATTCTAAATTCTTTTAAACTAAATTTTGACGAAGTTTGGCATGATTTAAATATTAGAAAAGCATTCAGAACAGCAATATCGATGAGACTAAAGAATAATTTTTTTGTCCATTTTCTAGTTCGTCTAGCAAAAGAATAGATGGATGCCATGCGGTCTCCTAAATCAACATATCCCATATGCCTGTTGTAATTTGCCACAATTTTTGGCTTCGAAGTTGTTAATTTGTCATTTTCACATACAGAAACGTCACCATCAATTTTTGTTTTAAATCTTTTTTGTTCTTCAATGATAAATTCCTTTCAGGGGCTGTGCATATTGGTCAGCATATGTACCTGCTTCTTATCTTTCCAACACAAAGCTGTCATTCCATCACAAAATTTCATGGCAAGATCGCCTTGTCTCATTTTACAAGGAGCCAAATCCTTTGGAAAATGTTTTCTGTTAGATCGCAAAGTTCCACAGGAGTTAATACTTTTTTCTTTTAAAAGGTCTCGAAAAAGTTCCAGCGAGGAAAAGAAATTATCCATAAAGACTTTATGTCCCTTACCTTTTATACAATCTGCCATTGTATATACAACATTATAGGAAGCAGATGTCGAAAGGTTTTCTTTTTTATCTTTACCTAGATATACTCTCATATCATAAGTATAGCCAGTGGCATCTGCAATTTTACACATTTTCAAACCTCGCTGTTTGCGTTTTTTTTAAATGTATTGTTTGAAGAACACTCTCCCTTTAAATTTAATTATAACTTCATCTAAAGATAAATTTTCTGTGGGATCATACACTTCTTTAAATATTCTGTTACAACAATCAAAATTTTTTCGTATTTTCCACAATCTGTCGTAAGTTGGAGAATCTGTACTTTCTTTTAAACTATTATCTGAAAAGTGTAAAAATTTTTAAATCATTAGGAAACGATCGCAGGGTATTACTTCTCTGAAAAATGGAGTTTCTATCATATTATTAGTTGTCCAATAATCCTGTATATTATCTTTTTCGATGTGTCCCATCAATAAAATTAAACCGAGAAATTTTAAAATTTCATTTTTATCGGTTGGTTTCCATGAAGATGCGTGCTTTCGTTTATCAGATGTTTCTCCATGAAGATTAAGTACAGTAAATGCATACCTATTAGTTTCTACAACCAGAACTGTTAAAATTTCATCTGTGAACATCAGTTTAAAAAAATCATTTTCACTTTTGAAATTGCTAGCATCAACTTTCAATCCAACTTTACTAGAAAATGGTAATACATTTATCACTTCAGAGCCTTCTACCTCTTTTCATGTGAATAAGCTTTCAACTTTCTGATCAAAATTAGCTGATACGTCTAAATCCTCATTATTTTCGAATTCATCTTCATTCTCCGAATCACTATCGTCAAAATTTTCTTCGTCTAAATCTTTCATCAAATTCTCAATCTTGATTTGTGTGAGAAATTTTCAAGGCATTCTAAAAAATAGAAGAAACAGCAAGAGAAAAAGAAAATTCTGTTGCTCAGAAAACGTAAAGTCAGCGAATAAAGTATTTTTTTTTAACGAAGTCGAAAATTGTTCCTAAACGTCGCCAATGATAAGGAATGCTCAAAATGTTGGCGAAAAATAGCCCCACCCAATTATGGAAAGTAGAAATGAAGTCATAACAAGAGTCGGGGAAAATCGAAAAAGGGTGTGTTAGAAAAAAGGGGGGGGGGGG
>BMAV01015573.1:212154-234273 GCA_019973955.1 Trichonephila inaurata madagascariensis | reverse complement strand
GGGGGAGTGAGTGAGTGAGTGAATATTAACGTCGCACTGTTCAGCTACACGAGGGCTTTTTGGCGACGGACCACGTAATTTTGAACCATGGTCAAGTGACGTGGACGACACCTGAGCTGGCACCCCCCTCTCCTAACTACCACACCACACCAACGGGAGGACGTTTCAGCTCTCGACAGATTTAACGTGCATCGCTGCCCTACACGGCGGGTCTTTAGTGGTACTGGGCTCGAACTCGTGACAAGGCAAGCCACGGTCCGATACCTTAACCACTGGGCTACCGCAGCCCAAAAGGGGGGGGAAGAAGTGTCTCTAGAAACCTTGGTACACACGTCGTACCAAGTCGAATTAAACGTCAAAAAAATTTCTTGTACGACGTATGTACCAGCCGATTTATAAAGGTTAAATACATGCGTAGACACATATCTATGTAAATAAAATAATCTCTTGTAAATTTAATTTTGTTTAATAAATAAAATATACTTTTAATGAAATCCTATACTAAAATGAAATCCTTTTAACAAGAAAAAATATTTCGGTCCCCTCAGTTTCGTGTTATATGATTTCCCCACTGTAATTTAGTTCTCATTTACAAAAACACCAACTCGCTTCTTGAAATGCAAAAAACAAAATTATTAATCAAAAGAAATATTTTTAATATCTATATATATGTAATAGCTTAAATTATTTACTCAAAATTTGAATCCTACTTATTTTAATATGCAATTAAAAAATCCAAATACCTTATTTCAAAACACCTTTCATTTCATCTTTTGCAAAAGGTTTAAAGATTTACAGTTGAACCTGTTTTTGTGCGGTTGATAACAACCGCATAAAAATAAATGCACAAAAAAAATATTCAAAAATTTCGTGAATTCTTACGTATAACAAGCCAATTCGTAGAAATACTGCAGAAATTTTTTTTAGGCGGTCGCACAAAAATAAAATTGAATGAAAAAGGGGGGACCACACAAAAACAGGTTCTACTGTATTAGTGATTCCTCAATAAAAAGATTACACCTTGAACTTTGGAAAGATTTATTGATGATTCCTAGTAATAGGATATCATAATGGATTGCACATGCCTTACTAGCTGGTTTAAAATATTTCCTAAACAATGACGTCATTTCTATAAATAACTTATATTTATAAAAAATCACTTGAATACATGATTATACTATTTTTATTACGTTTTACCCTGCATAGAAAAAAGGGAATTTTAATAATTCCCTCTCTTGTATTTTTACTTGTATTTTTATATTAATAGACATTTATATACACACGTGAACTTTATTAACACTTAATATCTTTGTATCAAAAGTTTGATTCAAATTTTCTAATTTTACTCATAGTTATAATTTACAGCAAACAAAAAGGCAATCCATAAATCTTTCTTAATTTCTTTTAAAACTTTTGGTAAGAGCCATTATATTAACCTTTTTTCACTTTGATGTACAAAAATGTAAGCCCTTATTCTTGCATAGCAATATAAATTATAAAATTTAAATTTATTACTGAATACAACTAAACATATACAACCAATAAAGTTCCATACGCTAATTTAATTCTTAACATATATCCCAAATATGTATATAAGCCTTAGATTACACAAGTTCATTTTTGAAAATTAAAAGCTTTATTTCTACCGAGTTATATTTTCCTATTGTTTTAAATTGGAAAATACATCACATTTTATAACTATTAAGGGAAACACTCAAAAGTTTTGTCATTAAAATCAAAAACTTAAAATAAAGTACTTTTTGAAAAATAAAATCTAATTTTTCATTTCAATTAAAATTGATACATTAAAAGTTGGATATATGAGCTGAAAATTAATTTTCATAATAGTGCTAATCTAGTAGATGGCAGATATATTATTTATTAATGCTCCAATTAGAAGGAACATCAAAGCTATTCTAGCAGACACAGTAGTATAATGACAGTTATAACTCTTATCGAAAGAATTAATGATGGTGCAGCAAAAGAGTGATAGTGAGGATTCATGGTGCAAGAGTAAAATTACACAATGAAAGAAGATTATTTAAAATGAATTATTTAAAAAAGAAAGAATTATTTAAAATGTAGTAAAATTTTAAAAACAGATTTGGATTAAGATGAAAACAATGTGATAAAGCAGACATATTTTAAAAAATAAAATTCATTAGATATACGAAAAGTCATAATGCATAAATGTCAAAATTATTTTCATGTGATAAATAAGTGAAGATAAAATTTATTAAATTATATCATACATGTGATATTGAAAACTATGGAATTACATAATGTTCAACCTTAATGTAAATACAGTTTTAATTTTAGAATGGAAAAAAATATTGACCTGTTTTTTTCCAACTTGTTATGTACTTCTCGTGTCCCGGTTCTAGAACATGAAAGAAATATACAAAAAACTTATACAGTTATTTCAGAAAATAAAATATATGAAAATCAGGTGTAAAAAAAAAATTGTTTTCTTACAGTAGACAAAATCAGAAAATTAATTTTCATGCAATAATTAAATACAATATTCCACTATATTTAAAATTCCTTATATTCAAATTTCTCATTCTAAAATATATAAAATGACAGATATTCAGCTGAAAATCAAATGTTTCATAAAAAAATTTATGTAAAATCCTACACATTAAACTTTAAATTCACAAATACACTATCTTTTTAAAACCAATTTTAATCTTGTCATTCTCTTACAGATGAAGCAGCACATATATGGAAATAATTAATATAAGCTTATTATAACTTTATAAAAATTCAAAATGACACACACATCTTTTGCTTATTTAGATTTCATGTCTAACATCTTCAATAGACATTAACTCCAATACATACTATATATTTTTAATAATTATTCAATCCATATAAAAAAAGAAAATAATAAAATATAGAGAAATCAAAGTAAAACTTTTATTTAGCCTTTTAATTTTAACTAGACCCTACTTCCCACTAATTTTCCCAACTGAAAACACATACTAATCAGGGCTTTGAACTGAAATTTTTTTCATTCCAGTTTTCGTTCTGATTCAACTAAAAAAAATATATTAGTTTGGTTGCGGTTCAGTTCTGAATGAATAATTTTATTTTATGTATATTCACATTTGTACTAAAAATATAATTCTAACATGAAAAAAAATATAATTCTAACAAAATTTAGAAGATTTTTTTTTTAATTGGTACACAATGTGAACTGATACAATTAACCAGCATGTACATTAGGAGCGGTGAGCTAAGAACGACGAACATTTGCATTGTAATTCATTACCAAAATTGCATTTGACAACTAGGTTTACGATTCTGGTTTGTCTGTCTAAACAGTCTATACAAAAATCCATGGATGATTGCACGCTGAGATGCGAAAAATATATTTTTCTTTAAAAAACCATCTATACTTCTAGTACATTCAATCATTCAACTAAATGCAAGCCGCCTTCTGCAAGTAGTTTCATGCGAAACTGAAACAGAAAAGTACTAACGAACATCAAAACAGGAAATTGAGAAGCAATGTACATGTAATGATGATAATTAACTGGTTGACATTACATTAGAAAATATTGGTAAGTTGGTTACAATATCAAAATGACTGAAAATATATCTAATCGAAAATATGCCGATATTTTTCTCGGTTCTATTCCAGTTCTTGTGTCAATCAAAATAACGGTTTTTTACGGTCTTCGGTTCAGTTACAGTTCAAAGCCCAAATACCAATATCAGATTTTTTTTTTTTTTTTTTGTTCCTGTAAAGGAGATTTTAAATAAAGTAGTTTTTTAATGCCCATTGGCTGAGTGGTAGAGTATCGCACTTCCACGCTATAGGTCCGGGGTTCAAATCCCAGGCTGGGCAAGGTCAACTCAGCCTTTCATCCCATCAGTAGGTGGATAAATGAGTACTAAGCTTGCTTAGGAACTGAACACTGGGGGTTTCCACATCAGACTGACCACTTGACCAAAACATCTGCACATGCACCCCAGTGCCTAAAGTCACATAAACTGAGATAGGCACAGTAGGCCTTGGCCCTCATGGGCTGTTGCGTCACTGAGTTCAGTTAAGTTTTTTAATAAAATCAAAGACTTTTATCAAAAATGCTCTTTTTTGCATGTGATTAATTTAAATAAAATAGAGAATTATTTAAGGAGAATAAAGAATTTTTTAAAAAATTAAATGTTTCAATTTATCTTTTAATGTTTTATGCCATAAAGTGATAAAATAATAAAACAAACAATTATGAAAATTGAGGCTGAATGATGTTCTTCATACACTTAATTATAAATTCAGCATTATGAACAGCATATACTTTTCATCAATTAATTATTTTCTGCATAACTTCATGTTCATTGGGCACACATACACACAAAACAGGATGCCTTACTTACCCAGAATGTTCATTAGATCCCTCTTTAGTCAAAGTTGTATTGGAACGTCTTTTCTCTTTAATGTCTTCGGGTAAACTATGAGTTGTAGATACAGTTTGTCTCTTCTGCTCAACCTGTTCCGCTGGATGAAACAGGCCATCATGACTGGCAGTACAGAGTTTAGAAAAAGTATGGTAATCAATAGGTTCTTCACCTACAAACCAATGAGACATTCTCTTATAACAGAATCTTGACACATAATCTTATTTAGGATAAACATTCACAAGCCTACACAAAATGAACTAGATATATTGTATGCAATTTAAATATGCATCCATTTTTTGTTAAATGACTCGGTTAAATGACTTTAAACCTACAATGCTTCTAGCATATTTTTACCTAGCTTTTAAAATTTTTAATCACTTATACAAAAATTGTTTATTTTTTAAAATTGTGTGATATAAGATGTTCATGAAAGTTATAAATTCCCCCCCCCCACACACACACACACATTGTATGGAAAAATTTCAAAGAAATAACAACCATAATTGATACATCTAGGTGTCATTTTGTTACTATATCTACTAACAATAAAGAAATGCAAGCAAAAATAAGCACAACAGTTTAAAGTCATAAAGGGATACATTAAGTAGAAATTTTCAATGTGGGTATATTTACTATTTTCAAAATCTCCCCAATATTATTATAATATTAGGTTTTTAATGACTTAAAAAGATTTAAATGTTTATTTGAAAAGAAGAAATAAAATGAATTTTATATACATGTATTACTTATATTTTACCTATAAAACAAATGTACCACTTTTCACTTTCTACTATGCAAAATTAAAATATTCAGTACTTGCATATCATCGCAAAAATTCCCAAGTTAGCAACACCAATTTCACAAGTGTTCTATACACAGAATTGGCATCATGTGCTTTGTTTCATATAATGTCGACAATGAATAGCAATAATATGCAAGTACCAAAAATTCCTTATTTATTCCATTTATAAAAAGACAGAATGGAGAGAGAAGAAATGGCATTATTTAGTATTATAAATTTGAGAGTTCTTGAGAATTTTTAATAATTTTATTATGATAATAATGAGATGACATTTTAATCAGGAAATTATCTGAATCAGAATTTGAACATTTAGAATGCCTTTATATCAAAAACAATAGAAATTAATATCAAAAGAAAAGAACAGATGACCAAGTGTATCTAAGCTCTATGTTACAAATCAAGACATCCTGTATAATAAACAATAAAATAAAACTCATATGCCAAGTAAGAGCATGCAACATCACCATGAACAATAAGTAAGCCATTACCCATGATAATACACATGGTCCAAATTATCGTAACAATTAGAGTAATAAAAAATGCTGCCCGAACTTTTTTAAAAAATAAAGAATGAATGATTTAGGCTAACTGTATCCAAGATTTTATTGTATTTTGACTTATTATGACTTCATAATTTTTTTTAACTAAAACAGAAAATAATGTACAAGGGTGAATCAATCTGGGTACTTGAGTACTATGGCATCCCCAATACGGTTTGATAATACTTAAGTAATATAATAGATTGCGGTACTTACGCATTATCACAATAAACTAATAAATTAGGATGAGGAATTATATAATTTCTACATTAATCTCTCATCCAAATTTATTAATTTCTGATCTCCTGAATAAATAACTACTATAGATCCTTATCTTTACATACGATATTTTCCTGTTTACAAATATTTATTAGAGTCAAAGATTTATTTCCATCACAAAATAGGCCATTTAACATAATTATTATCAGTATATTTAATCAATATATTTAAAAATTAAGATTACAAATGATGCTTTACTTAATTTGCATCTGCAATGATCGATATTTCTAGGATCTTAAAATCATTTATTTAATGATTACCACACAAAAAATGCAAATAAAATCATTCATGACAATACTTTCTATATTTTATCTAATAAAATAGTAAAATTTGAAAAATGTCATTAATATTTAAATACTATCAATTTAATTTCCAATTGAAATAGCTAAAGACATATTTAGCCTGGTTACTTTCCTTTGCAATAAGCATATTAAACTGTCAAAATAAATAACGATAGCTAAAAACATTTATTATATTAAAATCTAGTTTGGAATAGTATTTTAGAATATTAAAGACACTGGATGTGAAGGAAAAGCATACCAATTTAATACAACTAAAATTCTTTTACAATTTTTTTCAAATGAAATAAAATTAGAAGTCATGTGATTCCATTTATTACTTTAGTTAGTTCTAAGAGAGCCTCATCAATAAGGATTTACCAAAATATGTATCATAAAAATTGAAGTGCAAAGTAACAAATAAATATTACATGTGCATTACAAATAGTTCTGGAAACTAATAAAAGGATTAGTGAAATCAAAGCTATCAATCAAATATATAAGCATCCAATATTTAGAAATAAAATCTAGATGAATAAAAGTAAATTAATAACATACAAGTATGGATGATGAAGGGACACTAAAATAAAAAGATATAAATTATTCATTCAGACAATGTTAATTTTAATAAACTGAATTAATTCAAAACTTAAGAATAAGGGGAATACTTTTTCCCTCTTTTCCCAATAACTCACAAAAAATTTTTCTATTATAACAGTTTAAAATTCCATGCATTTTAACATTCAAAATATGAAATCAATTATTTAATAATATATGAATTTATGATAGAGTACATAAATTATCAGATTTCAAATGATGTTCGATGTGAAAATTACTTCGAATTGTGTCCCAAAAAAAATTTTTTTGGATTGCAGTCATATTTACAATTCAAGTAAAAAAGTCTTTAAAAGAAATTAATGCAGTTTTTTTAAAATTTTAATTAAAATCGCAGCGACATCATTTTAAAATATCGCAAATAAAATAATTAATAGACTTACAGGAAAGGAAAACAAAGTTAACGAAATAAACGCATTATACGATTTCATACCAGTACAGTTAACATTCTAAAAACACGTTTTGTTATTTTTCGGTATAAGATAGGAAAATCAGATTATGCGAAGGTCAAACTCACGTAAGTATCTGGTTATAAATAGAGAATATATTACTTGAAAAAAGGATACAGTTACATATACAAAAAGGTATGCAAAAATATGTAACCCTGGTTAACATTTTTTCTGTATTCTAATTAAAACAGAATGATTAATCCAAAATGTGTGACAATTGAAAACAGGGGAAATAGTTAATCTTCCATAAATGAGTATCGCAAAATTTTTTTGCACAATACATGGGAAATAAATTTATTGCGCACTAGAATCCTGAAATTTCTCTCTTAAAATGATAACTTAAATATACAAATGCACATTACCTACTACAACATACACATAACCCTCCCATTAGAATATGCCTATCACAGTCACACTTTCTGGAGGTCCGCTTGTAACGAAATTAAACTTTTTATAGAAACTTATACATTTTCCATAAATTTAAGAGTCTCGTTAACATTATAATATTTAAAAAAGAGGGAAAATATACATATACAGTTCGAAATAAATGGCTTACCACGTGCTTTGGCTTCGGAATGGTATTCTACATATTTTGCGGCTTCAAGTAAAGTTTCGAGGCTCATCCCTTTCACACGTATCCCGAACAATTTTAACGAGTTTCAGGCCTTTAAAACTCGCCTTTTACTTCATTAATACAATGCATTTCCGCGCACATTGTGAATTTTCAATCTCAAGATGGCGGGATGACATCAAAACAGAGAGAAGAGAAGCAGAATGCAAGCACCACGTGGTAGCCGTGATTGACGTTAGCTCCTATAAACGCAGCACTTGAGTAATCGAATACTGTTTACAAATAAGAGATCAGCAACACTTTGAAACAAATTGGAATGAATACAAAACCTGTAAAAATAGACGAAACAGAGCTAAACACGAATGTAGATTTCACGATCGAATTAGAATGCTCAGAAACACAAAAGGTATGGGCAGATAGACGGAAATTGTTATTTACCGCAAATACCTGGATCAATGATTATGGTGCATAAAAGTCAGATAAAGATGAAGATCTAATTAAATATGTAATAAAGTATAGCTATTGTTCCTATTTCATTAGACAAAATAAAAAAATATCGACAAAGCTATATAAGAGAAATATACTCGTGACTATTTAGTGTAAAAACCACGTTATTGTGTTTGCATGGGTTAAAACCCCTGCACCAATCGAGTACGAGCACACCATCTCAAAGGCGGGGCTTCTACCACATGGAGCATATGCTGCTATTCCAACTGTCATTTGGATCCCCTTCTACGTTTTACTAATTTGTGAAACAACGAATTATTTCTAGAGTTATTTTTCAGGAAAATCTTTCTCGTGCACTCTAAAATACTAATAAATTAATTTTATTTCTTGTACGACTTGATTTTAAACTGAGGGTCCTCATGCTGCAGTATTTGTCGCTTGCAATAATCAAAACTTTATGAAATGACATAAGAAACGATGGTGCTGTTATCTGTCGGTGACAGTTCGAAGTAATATGATATGTAACAATGCAAAACAGAACCAATAATTTCAGAAATATTCGTAATAAATTAGGAATAATGCTTGAAAAATTTAATAATTATTAATATATCGTAAAATAAAGTGAAATGGAACTGAAAACCTTAGCATTGAAGCTGATGATACAATATTTAATTATAAATCCCATTCTGATTCATTATAAATGCTAAAATACAGGGATATACATATATGAAAATGAAGGGGTTTTTTTAGTAATTTCATTCCGAAGGATAAAAAGTAACTATTTCTTGCATATTTGACCGGAAAGTTGCTTACTGTTATATACCTAAATTGAATATATTTCAGGTGTATTTTATTTGGAGTAAAGCTATTCACATTTATAATTCCAAAATTGATTTTAAAAAATTGTTTATATGTTAGTTTTTAACAAAATAAAGTACATCGAAATTATTTATTTAATAGAATAACTGATTATTATTTTCTTTCCTAATTTAAGATCAAAATCTCAGGAAAAGCGTTAAAATTTTTCTATAAAAGTTTCATTATTTGTTTCTATAATTCAACTTGCATTCATTAAAAAAATTAATTTCTCTGAATAAAGAACTGCTATATATATATATATATATATATATATATATATATATATATATATATATGCAAAATCCTTTATGAGTAATTGATGTAAGAAATTCCATAATCTCTAAAAGCTTCAATATTTATATAAAACCAAATTATTCCTTTTTTTCCTAAGGAAATGTTAATATAAACAATTAACTAATAATTTTAAATAGTTTTAATTTTGAGTTAATACGACCGTAATTTGTACAAGTATTCTAAGTCTTCTTAATATGACTAAAACCAAAATAATAAACTCTTTACTTTTATTAAATTAATTTTCACAGTTAAAAATACATTAATAACTGAACACATATAGTTAATTTATGTTAAATTATCAACAATATTTAAGGTTTAAAATTACATTATATATATAACAGCAGTTATTATTTATGTATGGTAACCGTTATATATATTTAAATAGCTTGACACAGTCGTTAGTTGCTATACAATAGTACCTTGAGATACGAGTGCCTAACAGGGGTGTAGCTACTGCCGTACAGCCGAATCAAAGATACGAAATCCCAAATTACAAGGGCACCATAATGTGTGAGAAACACATAGTAAAATATTAAGGAGTCCCAAAAAGGAATTTTGATACAGGGCCTACGCAGGACTACCTTCGCCAGTGGTGCCTAAATATACGAATTTTTTATTTGGGAGATTGCTGCAGTGCCCGACTTTTTCTGCTTCTCGTAACTACGGTTAAGTTCAACAACTTTTAGCAATTTATCAATTCGTTTTAAAAAATTAAGTTTATTTGCTCAAAACTGATCCCCCTCCCCACCTTCTCAACAATGTTACATTTCGTGCGATACATTTAATTGCAATAGTTAAATTTGAATGTAATATTTTTATTAAATAATTTTAATTATTAAGAACAATTAATTGAAAATTCATAAATATAACTATATACAAATAAGACGAAAAAGCTTTAATTTCAGTTAATGTATCTGAATTCAATATAAGTCGCGGAGAAGAAATTTTCATGAAGAAATTAAAAATACCAAAATTGCTCCTGGGTATCTCGTTACCTGTCTTCCATATTTTTGCTTGTAAGAGAAATCTCAAGGTCATTTTTTTCGCCTGCGTGACCTAATGGAAAACTCGTACAAAGGCCTTTGGTTGAATCTTCGTATATTTCCAATTGCATAATTGACAGAACTTGAAAGCAATAACTTTCTTTTTTCAGCAATTAAACTTTTTGCTTTCCTTCTGACAGATTCTGAAATCAGTTTTACAAAAGCTACAACTATTTACAAGTTTGTAACGTTTTTTGCTTACGAAATGTATTATTGAATTCTATTCATTCTAATTTTGAAAATATCTATAATAATGTAATTTAATTTTTAGTAGAATAATATATGGAATAGATAGTAATATGCTCTTGTGTTTTTAGAACTAACTTTGTAAATTTTTTATTTTAATTCAGAGGTTAAAAAGAAATTCTGTTTTGAAAATATTACTTCACGCATATTAGAAAGAAAAGGATATTAAAAGAAATAAAATATCTGGTTGAGTGATTCATTATTAAAGATTATACATAGTTTCCTTCATACTAGAACTAGGCTATTTGATATTAATTATACAGCTAAAAAAAAATGTTTAGGAAAATATAGAGCAGATACATCATAAGCGAAAGAAGCATTTTACAGAAGAATCGAAAAAAAAAATTATTCAAAAGTATAACACACGCATCGATTCGAAAATTGATTTTACTCTTCTAAAAGAAAATTTCAAGGTAAAAAATATGTGTATCATTTCAATACTTAATTGATATTTATCCAATTTATGTTTCAGCCAAATACGCTACAAACGAATCTTAAAAACATACACAAAAAGATGATATGATGATTTGCTAAATATTCAAACCAGGAAAAAGATATTTTTTAAAAAATACCTTTTATTACAAAAAAAAAAGCTTAATTAAACTTTAGAAAAGTACATTTTAGTTGGAAAGTGTAATAAATTCTAAAGCCATACATCATTTTTTTCTGTATTTAATAGTTCATATGCAATTATAATGTATTGCTTATCTCATCATTAAGAACATCAATTAGAACAGAGAATATCAGTTGCAACAACACTTAATACATTCCTCAGAATTTTATATAAAAATCAGATTATTAAAGAAACAATTTATTTCCTTTAAGAATACCCTTTATTCTTATCCAATTTAAGAGTCAAAAATAAAAATGTGTATTAATTCTCAACAAATGTCATCTTTTTTTCTTTTAAGATTTTGTTCCTTTATGAATCCGAATTATATATCTGGAATTTCTGAATTTATAATTCCAAATTTTTCACATTGATTTCCTAAGGAATAGCAAATGAAATGCGAGGGGATAACTTAAAAACGACATAAAACATATAATTTGAACTCGTAATGTTTTGGATACCTTAAAAATGTGTCACACACGTGATGATATATCGTGAAGAACTTTTTCTTGTATTATTATAATGTCCTCCTGTCGACGTGGTGTGGAAGTTCGGAGATGAGGTGTCAGATCAAGTGTCGTCTTCGTCACTTGACCATGGTTCAAAATTACGAAGTCCGTCTCCAATAGCCCTCGAATTGCTTTATAGTGCGACGTTAATATACACGATGTCCAGTGGTAGAGTGGTAGCGCATCACGCTGACCAGAACATCTGCCCATGCACCTCAGCGCCCAAGATCACGAAAACTGAGATGGGTGCAATAGGCTTTGCACCGCCATAGGCTGTTGCGCCAATGAGTTTAGTTTGGTTAATATATTCGCTTACTAACCAAACACCGTCGATCCCTACAGTCCGATCCAAGCTGTTTTTAGAAGCTTTTATTTAACTTGCAATGTAATTTTTTGGGGTGGAATCTTGCAACTCAATTTTGAAGCTGATTTCTTCAACCGATTGAACTGAAATTTTGTATACACGTTTAGTTTGGATGACAATGCATGTTTTGACCACTTATTTTCCGATATCGCAATTAGTTAAAAAGATATTAATTAAAGACCTTTACCCCTGTTAGCTTTTTATTCTGCCGTGCAGCTTATCGGATTGAGTTTAAAGAAGTTCCGATTTTTCGACCTTTTTTAAAAAACCATCTTATTCTTTCTATCAAACTGAGACAAAGAAAAATAATTACATAATCGGAAAAATTATTTATTTCGACACGGTACGGTATAATTCTTTTTAAAAAATAATGATATTTTCTATTTTTTACGATTTTTTCTAAAATGAGTCAAAATTTGTGTTTTCGTGAAAATGATTTTTAAATCATTTCGTATGAATTTTTTTTCATGTTAATGAATCGATATTCTGCACTACGAAAGTTCAGACTTTTCTCTTTTAGAATCAGTCATTTAAAAAATACAATGCCAAAAACTTTTTTTTTTTTACGATTTTTTAAAACATTCTTTAATTTTTAATAAAACATTTAAAAACTTAGTCATTTTTAAAGATAATCGCACGAAACTTTTTTTTTTTTTCGCTTGTAGAATAGTATTATCCAAATTCCGCACAAAGATTGAAAAAAATTGATTTAAAATTACGAATTTTAAAATTTTTTTGTGTTTTTCGTTTTTAATATAGTATTATAGTAAAAGCTAAAAAAAAAAGTTTTAATATTTTGATTAATTTTGCTTTGTCCAATGTTGTTTTGGTCTTACAGTGTTTGTGGCGGCCGCGCGGGTTCTCATTATCCTGTTGTTGCGACCCGAGTGAAATATCTATCATATGTATTTGGCCTGGCGGGAAAAAGATTGAGCTAGCCTATTCAAAATTAACCGGCAAACGACCAATGATGCGTTGAATGAGATGAACAGACTGAGAAACCTATCCAGTGATAAGTAAAAAAACTTTTTTAAAAACAAGCTTTTATTTAAATGCTCTAAAAAGAATAAAATAAACTTTTCTTTTAAAACTTTTTTTGCTATCAACTTATAACGTCATTACACAATTTATGATATAAAAGCTTGTCACGAAATTTGCCTGTGTAGATAAAAAAGCAAATTAAATAACTTGATCGGATTGATTTTAATTTTTAAAATTTTCAAACTAAGTAAATACGAGTACTTAAATCTCTCGACAAGCTTCTATATCATAAATTGTGTAATGTCGTTATAAGTAGATAGCAAAAAAAGTTTTTTAAAAGAAAAGTTTATTTTATTCCTTTTAGAGCATTTAAGTAAAAGCTTGTTTTTAAAAAAGTTTTTTACTTTTAATTTATTCGTCCTCCACTTTATAGTGCAATGTAATTTCGACATTGTAATACCAAGGAAACTGTTAAATATACCTAATGTTTTGGCTTGTAACTGTTTAGTGTCTATCCTTTCATTGCAATAAATGTTGAAATGTTCTAAAATACCAGTTTTACTTTAACAAAAATTCCTTTAAACTTATCACTTAAAAGCTCGAACACCTAAACTTCAATCCCCTTGTAACACAACACTTAACATAAAAATTATTATTTTTTTTTCCCCTTCATCTATGTATAATAGAACATTTTTTCCGCATAGGTAAGTTTTGAAATTCTGAAAAAAAATTTTTTTAGATCTACTCTATTGCTTAAAGCTGTCCGGGGATATATATTCTGAATTAATTTGTCAAAAATTCTGGAAAAAAAATCTCCCCCAAATTTACAACATTTTCTGCCGAAGAATTGCTTTGCATTTTAAAAGGAAGTAATGATATTCAGAAGCAAAAATTCTTCTCAAGCGTAGATAATTTTTATTATTCTAAAACCTAATACGCTTATAGGGGTGTGGAGAACCAGTTTTAAAAAAGTTTATAAATTTCAGTGGATAAATTTACGAATTGAAGTTGTTTGGTTTGGTGTGATTTAGAAGAAAGAGAGATGGCACGACACAATTATAAAAGATTCTTTAAATATTTTTTGTTGACTTATACAAATATCTTAAAGCATGAGCCAACTGGGCCCGGGTTCAAGGGCTAGACTACGATGGACGTCTCGCCTCTCGTTCTCGACTCAGATTCAATAAGATCATCATCTGAATAATTTTAATGGTGGAATGTTATTTCCAAACACGTTGTGTGAAAAATTGACAACATTGGTAAGACTACATTATCATGTGATGACCGGCATCCATGTCTAAGCCTAGGCCTGCCACCATTCTATTATTATTCATTTAATTGAAAGGTTTGCAGTCAGTCAAACCGGTTTCTGAGATTGTGAGTCATGCACATTCATTTGTTTCAAAATACCATTTGTATTTACCAACATATGATATATACTGCATACCAGTGGAGCACATAAGGGGAAGGGGGTCCACAAGTCCTAACCTCCCCCCACAGCGCTTGATTTTTTTTTTTTTTTTTTGATTGATGATAATCCTATGTATATAGTACGTAAAATATAATTATTAGTTGTTAAAAATTTGTTTAGTTAGTTAGTGCTACTTGTTAATTTAATAATTTAATTTTTACTGTTTTTTTGTTCCCCAAATCGACAAATCAAAAGAATATGTTTGGTGGCTCGAGAAGGTGGACTTGCGACCCGATCCCACTCCCCTGCCTTGAAAAGTTTTTGTGTGCGCTACTGCTGTATACTTTTAAGGGTCATATATAAGGCATACTTTTGAATAGGGGCACAGGGCCTCAAGAAGTCTTAAAACTTCACTGGTGACCTATTGGATGAACAGACTTTGTTAAACCAGGTAATTCAAAATTAAAAACCAAACAGTTGGCTATGGTTCAAGTTCGAAAAAGTAGCAAATACTATTGAAGACACATAGAGAGCAGATGTTTCAAAATACTGATATTTCATGCTACAATATTTTTAAAAAGGCTGAGTTTGTGATATATTTGCCTAAGACATCTGCTCCAGTAGAAAAGAGCTTTCTTGTTGTGAATTTTACGATATAATTAAAAAGAAACAAACCATTTCTGAGAAAGTTGTGTCTAGTGAAAAATTCAACCGAATAAATTATGTACTGTTTCAGTAAACAGTTAAGAGTTCTAAGTAATTTAAAAAATATGTTCTAGGTTGTAGCCCCTTAAATATAGAAATGCTATATATATATATGCGTTTCAAAAATTTATTTTAATTTCCTTAAATAAGTTTTTAAATGCATTTAATGCTACACATGTTGACGGAATTATTGGTCTTTTATTACTGCTTAAAACAGTGGGTACAAAAAAAAAAATTTTTTTTTTTTTTGTAATTTTTTTATGGAACAGAATTAATTAAATGTTGTTTACATATTTTCTGTTCACACGATTGAAAAGTTTTAAAAACGGTTTGTTATCATTTTAAACGTTTGAAAATTTTATTTGCATTTAAGTTTTTTTTTTAAAAAATTATTCGAGCGTGGTTTGCTAATGAAATTAGTTTATAAAACGGCAGTTGTATAATTTGTATATAGCCCCTACATTCGTTCCGTGAGGGATTCAGTTTGCTTTTCAGATGCTCTGTTGATCCTTTTTAATGAAGGTTACTGGCCTTTGGAAAACCGATAAACGACTAACTCTCCCTCGAAGAATCCGTTTTAGTGAACAGTTCGCGTATTCATTTCCATTCGCATCGATTCAAAACACAGATTCCGTTCACAGCATATCTTAATAAAATATACATTTAAATCCAATATTTTTCAGCACAGTAAATGAATTAATTCTTTTAAGCGATGCAGGATAGCTTTTTCTCACACTTGCCTATTTAATAAATTAGAATAAAAATACAATTCAAAAGATTTTATTGTATATTAGTTTATATAAATTAAAAGTTAACAATGGATGGTCGATATAAAAATCATGATGAATTTTTTTTAATAAACTTTATGGGAAAAAACAATTAACTATACACACGTATGTAATTTTTAAAAAGGAAAGGAATGAGGAGGATCAAATAATTATAATGTTTACTCGTTATTATTTTTAGAATTTAAAAAAAAAATGAATTTCGCTATAAAAGTAGCTAGAACGTCTAATACGTTAAAATTATTTAAGAAAATTACGTCACATATACAATAAGTCTTAGTACTCTTAAAAAACTCACCACAATTTCAACTATAGTATTTTTTTTTCTTAATTTAGTTCTTAGTTGGATGTCCTTTAAATCCATTACAAAATTTTTAAACGTCTTGGAATTTATTATTATTTTTCTTTTAATTTTTTGTAATTTTTGCATTGATGTTCCTCCATTCTTTTTTATGATTACTATTTTTAGCTCAAATTTTCTTTTTATGTCATGTCTTCCTCAAAATCTCTCCAAATATATTCTATTGGATTTATATCAGGAATTTGATGTGGTGTTTTTAGAACTTGGGGAATGTTACAGAGATACCGAAGACGTACGTTGAGAGCAGTGTATTTAGGACCATTATCTTGATAAAAAAAATGAAATCAACTCTCAAATTTTTCGAGAATAATTTCAAATTGTTCATTAAAATATTTAAATGAAGCTCGTGATTCGTAATACTATTAATATATACCAAATTACCTAATCCAGAAGCTGACTTACACCCTAACACAAGAACACTTCCACCGCATACTTCACTGTTCCAACTAATTCTTGGGATTAAGTCCCTCGTTTTTCCTTTTCATTGTTATTATACTTACGTCTCAGAGTCAAAAATAAATTAAATTCCTCTCATCTGCAAACAGGACATTAATCCAACACGTTTAAGGCTTGTTTATCATGGATTTAGCAAAGGAAAACCTAACTTTTCTATATTTCGTACTTAACAAAAAATTTTCTTCCAGCATAACGCCCGTGTAATCCGTCTGATTTGAGTACTCTTCAAACAATTTTAGATTAAACCGAGGTAAGAAATCTCTTAGTTAATTCAGTAGAAAAAGTTTTTTTTTTCAGCACTCTAACGTGGAGTTTTGATAATGTAGATTTTCTAACAATAAACCACTATTCACGTTAATTTCTTTGGACCTCCTTTTCTTGACTTGTTTTTGGTCCTATTTTCTTCTTTTCCATGATTAAGTCGGCCGGTTTCAATTCTCTTTTGAGATTGATTCTCGGTCGACACAGGCTACTGCTTCTTTCATTATAATTATCATTCATTTTCTAATTTAATAATGGCTCCAGCATTTTTATTATTACTTTCTGAGTACAATCATTTTTAATTGTAATTTTTAATAGTTCTTTCCCCTCTAAATTTTTCAACTTAAAATCTACCATGTCAAGCTCTATCTGTAAATGTTAACTCACAATTTGAAGATAGGTGATTTAGACCTCTTTTGAAATCATATGCCCCGATGACCACATTCTACGAATTCTTCTTTAAAACGCTTTATCTCGTACTGCATCGTCAGATGAATAGCATTTACTGTTTTCTCAATGCTTTAAACTGATTTACCTTGATTGAATTGAAAATTAATCAAGCTTCGAACACTTTTCTTATCTCTTTACGACTGTGAACCATTTTTCGATAGTAAAATAATAAAATAGAATATTTTAAAGAAAACAAGCAAGTATTTAAGAAAACGATTTTTTATACTATGTCGCCACAATGCAGAAATGAAAAAAAAAAAAAAAAAAAACAGACGATATTTTTATTCAAGGAATTCGTGCGAAAATATTTTGCTGGACGATTACTTTTGTGATGCGTTTTTGCTCCACCTTCCTGCATTTTTAATTCTTTTACAAATAAACTGAATGTTTCACACACAAAAAAATAATAAAATAAGTCTCATTCGAAATCACAACGAGAATGTATAAAACAAAATTGGTCTACTTATTCGAATTTAATCTTATATATAGGCTTAAGTAAAATTTCTGCAACTTCTTTTTTTAAGTACGAACACTTTTGAGAGACTGTATATATTTTGTCTAGTGTGTTAGGAATGCGCACCATTTTTATAAATTTGTATGCATTTTCTATTGTATGTTTATTTAATTAATTGCTTCAAAATTTGCTACTTATCAGATAATACCATAAAAAAAATGCTTTTATTCGAATTATATCATACATCTGCAACAATTTAATTAAGAAAGTAAAAATATAATTTGCAAATATTATGCCAATTAATCGTAAGAAAATTTAGTAAGAGTAAAATTTATTTTTGGTACAGTTTTAATAATAAATATTCATTCGAGAATTTTAACATCAGAAATAAATTTTGGATCAATTAGGTCATAATTATAGCAAATATACTGCAGTAAATAACCGTTGAAATATATAGATTTTCTTTTTATCTTAAAACACAAATTTCTACAAGTTTGTTTTCAGAAGTCGATATTATTTTCATTAAAAAAAAGTTGTCAGCCCTGTTTGGAACTGGAATGAAAAAGAAAAATTTCATGTGTGACTGGTTTCTCTTACCTGGCACTTTTACGAATAACATAAAAAGGCTTTAATAGTCGATAACACTCGAAAACATGTGATAAGAAAGGAATAAAGAAGGGTAATAGCAAGATAATCACGCTTATTTGAACGGGGGGGGCACCAAGCAGTTATTTAAAATTAGATTCTATTTTTTTTTTCCAAAACGAAAAAAAAAAACATTTATTCAAAGATTTCTAAAAATAAATATAATACTAGAAGGCAAAACAATTAACAATTCAGATGTTCGATTTATTTGTTTAAAATTTTTTGTTAGTTCTCGGGGAAAACATTCTGAATTCGCTCAATAAGGAGGGAATTTTTATTTTAAATTTAATTCGTTTATTTTTTTTTCTGATCTTTTTTATTTAATCACATGAAATTTAAGAAAAGTTTACAATATTGGATTTCGGAACTAAGCACACAATTGCTGAATTACTCGTTCCAACAAGTATAATTTTTGATTTTTTGGCAGTGAGGTACAAAGCACGGTCCGAAGACCGGATGCTGCTAATGTAAAAGTTCTGTTTGGGCGACTTTTTTTTTTGCATATGGGAAAATTTCCATTTTTTAGCTTATGTTAAATTTAGTTCAGATAGAGTGATTATTCCATTTTCCATACTTTCACTCTACATTAACGTAAGAATTTTGAGCACAGGAAAAAATATCTTGTGCAGCTACATGCCCAGACCTGCTACTTGGTTATTGCAGCTTTAACTTCAATAAGGTGACCATTTTTTTTTTACAATGAAAAGGAGGATGAAAAATTTAAGAAAAAATTATAACTTAAATATATGAAACGTTTCATTAATTCAAACAAAAATACGCTAATTACGCTTACATTCTTTTTAATTATTATCTTAAACGAGTATTTTTCCCATTGGATGATTTTTTTTTATCAACATATCATTTTTTAATACATCGGAAAGTTCGGGCAAAATATATCCTTCATACTGAATTTTACGGTAAGCACTGTAGCTAAAATATTAACATTCCATTTTGATTTCTCACTAGTCACTTCACAAAAATTATTACCAACTGAAAAAAACTCTTTCAACTGCTGCATTAGTTCCAGGGCAGCACAACGTAAATTCAAAAAGAATAACTAAATTTTTATATAGAATGTGTTCATTTTGGAAATGGTTAGGTATTTCCACCCATCTTTTATCAATTTCAGCATGTTGATGTTCCAATTGTTTCAATTTATTATAATTTAAATGTACATTCAGTCTTCCAATTTCATCTAACAAACCATTGTCAACGATTTTAATATCAGGCATTTCTTTTAATGAAAAATCAACACAGTTTTCTATATCTGCCCAATTTACTTGCTATAAAATCAAAAAACATCATTGAAAACTGTTATTTCCTGTGATATTTGTTTCAGACCATTCTTCGACATTTTGGAAATATGTTTGGTTCATCTCTGAAAACAGTGATTAACAGATCAATTTTAAAATATTGAAAAGGAGGACACTTTTCCAGGAAGGACAGAACCCATAAAAGGAGGACTGTCCTCTTTAAAGGAGGATGTTTGGTCACCTTAACTTCAATGCATATACATTGGCCTAATGGTTATGGTCACGAGCTCGTGGCCGATGTGTTATGAGTTCAAGCTTTAATGCCACTGAAGATCCATTGTGTAGAGGAACTGATACACTTTAAATGCGTTGTAGCTCAGAGTCCTCCCGTTGGAAGCTCCCACAGCTTCGAGTATGGGCTGGCATCCCTCGGTTGTAGTTCAAAATTACCGAAGTCTATCACCAATAGCTCTTATGTTGCTTCATAGAGAGAAGTGTGACGTTAATGAACATCCACTCAATACATATACAAAAATCTTCCTATTCGTACGGTGTGGAAGTTTCGAGAAAAATGTGCCAGCTGAGGTGTCGTACTCGTCACTTGACCATAATTCAAATTACGAAGCTCGTCGGTAATAGCCTTCGTGTTGTTTCAGTGTGCGACGTAAATTAAAATCAAATCAATCAATGCATATAGACATGATTTTGTCCAAAACCCACATTTTAAAATCAGTTGTGAAAAGTTATAAGTATCTGTTTCTTCAATGCCCCAAGTCATTTTGGGATCCCCAGCAATGAGATAGCCGATCAAAAAGTCAAGCAGGGAGCCGAGTCATCTCAACCGGAAGTCCCCTTTGACTCTCAGAAGAGCAAAGAACATTATTTCCACATCCATTGGTGACCGCGGTAGCTGGCCTTGCCACGAGTTCGAGCCCAGTACAACTAAAGACCCGCTGTGTAAGGGCACGATGCGCGTTAAATCTGTCGAGAGCTCAAACGTCCTCCCGTTGGTGTGTGTGGTAGTTAGGAGAGGTGGTGGGGTGCCAGCTCAGATGTCGTCCACGTCACTTGAACATGGTTCAAAATTACGTGGTCCGTCGCCAAAAGCCCTCGTGTAGCTGAACAGTGCGACGCCGACGTTAAGATTCACTCACTCACTCCACATCCATTGACAAAGAGCATTGGAAAGCCATGGGAAACTCTGACCACTGTGGGTCCAATCCCGAGGCACCTGAAGAGAGCCGAGGCTGTTGCCCACTTTCGCCTAACCACTGGATATGACTTTTTGGAAGCATACCTCCACTGGCTTGGCCAGGCTATTGACTAGCCCTCATGCCACTCTGCGGCCATGCCAAAATGGATGATGACCACCTACTCCAATGCACTGGACTCGATGAATACCCGAATGACAACGTCGTCAGTCGGTACTGGGAGGCTCGGCGTCAAATGGTCAAGAAGCATTGCGACAAAAGTCAATAAATGTGATGAATTAAATAAATAGTAGGCAACCACAATATGTGGGCGCGTACTATATTTTATGTAAAAATTTTATTTTAAGTGGATTTGTGTCAGCTGTTTTAAAAGTCTTGAAATATGCTTTCATCAAAATTGTACGTATAAAATATCAATATTTTTCATCCCATGAGAAAATAATCAATGCCGAAGTCTACAAACGCGCATAAGACTTGTGCTGTAGTTTGTTTCTTTCGATTCGTTGAGTATTAAAATGGTAATTTTAATAATAATAAAAAAAATACACAAAGGAATTTATAATATGGAAGCATTTGCTTATTGTATTTGTGATAGTTATTAAATAAAATGTTTATCTGGTAAAAATTATAAAATATTAACATGAATTTTTTTTTTTTTTTTCGTAAGGTTTATCGTATTATTTATTGTTCAGTGTCAAATCCGTAACTAATCTAGTGTTTTCCACAATTATTTTACACAACTCTTTTTTTTTTCCCCTAGAATTTTTGGAAATGTAACTAGGTTAAAGGTTCTTATTATTCGAATTTTGCATTAAGATTTTTTGACTTCGATATT
>BMAV01015573.1:179912-198057 GCA_019973955.1 Trichonephila inaurata madagascariensis | reverse complement strand
GTTAAGATTCTTTGTTGTTTTGATATCAAGATGTGATTTGCATGGCACCAATTTTGTTACGGTGATGCTAATATACAAATAAGTTTGTGTTCTGGAACAGTAGTCACAAATTGATGGTACATAAGAAATTTTGCATGAACCGCAGAAAAATTGGGACATTTGTACTTTAATGATATACTTGCACAAAATCAATATCATTGTTAAAGACACAGCTCACACAATAGCAATGAAATTTATCAAAAAATAATTAAGGTGACTGCCCACATCCAAAATGTAACAGACACTGGAACCTGATTGACTTAAAAATATGAAGATTAAATTTAAAAATATAAAATTGCAAAACATTAAAAAAGGAAAAAAATAAAAATACTAACAAAATATTTAACTTCAAATGCAAATCAATCATAGCTTAATTCTGATGCAACGCTCGTGAAGCATAATATTACAATCCACTTGAACAAATCACTCCAAAGAGGTCAATTTCACCATGATTTCAAATGAAAATTAATTGACAGAACAGAATTCTCACCAATTGCACTAAGAAAAACAATTAAAAAAACTAAATGAAGAACAATGAAAAAATAAACTATACTCAAACAAAATTGACACTATCGTAAAAGACACAGCTTAATAGAAATGCAATACATCAGAAAAAAAATAATAATACTTGTAAAATTAAACCTTTGCCCTCATAGACTTCAGAGTAGAGCCATTTCATCAAATTTGGGTATATTTTTTTTGCTTAAGACAGCTTTTTGATTCAAATTAATGTAGTAATTTTTTTTCAGTATAAGACTGCCCCTCAATATGTTTTTGATTATTTTATGAACTTATTTATGTACTTTGAAATTATTTTGGTGCATGCGCATTATCACAACCTATTAGTGATATTATATAAAATGTAGCACCTAGTTGCCGATTTAGCATGTACGACGCATAAAAATCAAGGGTGCCAACTTGGCGAGTTATTAATAGAGTTGTTGATTGTTGCAATAATATGCAAGTACCTTTTCTTTTATTTGTTTGAATTCTTGTGTACTGTTACTTTTGTAAGCCTCATGGCATACTTTATGGTGCACCAGTCTTTTTAAGCTGACTGAGCTACAGCAGCATGTAGCAAAAAGATATCAAAAATAAAAGAAGGCTCAATATTTTGATTAAATTAATATAAACATTTTCGTACAAACACAATATATATATATTATAAAATATTTATTCTGCTATTCGTATTTCAGACAGACATCAAACAAAATTTAAAAAATTGTCAAAAACAGATAAAAAAAACATATTTAAGAAAAATCCCACTGATTAATTTTGCCAAAGACATCACGATGTGCAAAAAAATATTTGCAGTAGGTACATAATCAGCAAAACATATATATATTAGTACTAAAATATAAAAAAAACTATTTTGAATTAAGGAGTACTGGAGAGACAGATAAAACAGGCAATAATAACACTCAAAATGTTAATTTCATATTGGTAGGCTACCCGTTTTTGGCATGATTTTGAAATCACGCCAAAATGGTGTGTTGTGGCCAGTCTAATGTTACAGTAATGTACAGAATTAAAGGTACTTACATATTATCGCAACTTATTGGTGATATTATAGGAAATGAAGCACATGGATTGCCAATTCAGCACATACGAAATTGGGATTGCCAAAGTGGCGAGTTATCTTGAATGTATATATATATATAAATATCTAAAGTATATATCCCAAGCATAAAAATAAATTGAAAAATGAAATACAATACTAACGTTAACTGACATAAAAAGAACAACTATCTTTATCAATGCAAAAGCATAAGGTGAAAAAATAAAGTACTTGCGTATAATCGCAACCTATTGGTGACATTATATGAAACAAAGCACATAATTGCCAATTCAGCACATACATGACATGCAAAATTGGGGCTGTCAACTTGGCAATTTATTTTGAACATTGGTGTGTTAGTACATAAGTACCAAAAATAATTACAATCTTACGACCATCTGCTTCATCAACAGGTACTTAAGCCATTTGTCTGTTTTGCTCATTCTCCAATGCCTATTCTAGTTTGATATGTAATTACTACCAACACTGCTTTTACTTGGCCAGTATGATGACTCAAGTTTGATTTTGTGTAAAGCAATTTTATGCACTGCAGCCAATTGCACACACTTAAAGGTTAAAATAAAGACATATGAAATTGCAAAACAGCTCTGAGTGGGCCCTGTATCAAAATTCTTTTGGGGACTCTTTTCAGATATGGTACGGCTGATACAGCAGTAGCTATGTACCTGACAAAAGCAAACGGTACTTACACATTATCACAACCTATTGGAGACATTAGATGAAATGAAGCATCTGGTTGCCAATTCAACACATAGGAAATCGGAGTTGCCAATTTGGCAAGTTATAATAGAGTTGGTGATTGCTGCAATAATATGTAAGAATCCTTTCTTTTATTTGTTTCAATTTTCGACTATTAACTACCTTGTGGCGTACCAGTCTTTTTAACCTGACTGAGCCACAGCAACATGTGGTACAGCTAGTCATAAAATAAAATTAAATCTTAAGAAGTATCAAAAATAAAATAAGGCTCAATATTTTGCTAAAATCAAGATAAAGAGTTTTGTATAAACACAAAATATATATTAGAAAATCTTTATTTCATATTTCAGAGGAACCTCAAGGGTTCAGTCCTAGGAGAGCCCACACCCTTGGCGCGAATTATTTCGGGTTGGCGATAATTGTGCCGTCTTGGTAACCTTACTCAGATACACTAGATATGGTAAACCTATTTCTGGAAATTTCGTATTTTGTCGGCGGGCATTTCGAATTTAATTTTGTTTTGGGGAACCGGGCTGGAATGGTTGTGTGTGTGAAGAATATATCTTGGAATTTTTTTACTTAGTTGAATGTGAAAGGTTAGAAAGAATTGATTGAATAGTGCATGAAGAATTTATTGCTTAGAGTTATGAATGTCCTAAATGTAACGATCGGCATGATGTAACATGGTCGACAATAAAACGCTTTCTTCGAAATTGCACCAGCCACGTCGAAGGTATGTTCGACCATTACCTCGCAGAATAAAAATGGCAGCGCTCACACGATCATTCACTTAGCGATGAGACCTTCAAGACTTTTTAAAATCAGTCGTTACGCTGTACCCTCCACTCGGAAAAGATCAGCAGTAAGAAAATAAGTGCTGTTTTTATATATATATTTTTTTTATCTTAAATGCTTAATTTCTGTATTGTTTACATATATTTTCATTACGCATCCACCTTATCTCTCTCTGTATTCGCTTGGCGCCATCTCGTTCTGGCTTGGCGCTTCTTTCGTTTTGTCGCTAAGGGTGTGGGCTCTCCTAGGATTTTACCCATCAAGATTTTAAAAAATATCAAATAGATTTAAAAAAAACGTATTTAAGGACAATGCCGTCGATTAATTTGGCCAAATTAAAACATCGCAAATTGGAAGCAAAAAGAAAAAAAAAACATAAAACAAAAATATAAAAAAAGAAAAAAAATTATACATTGAATTAAAAAAAAGAATTACGGGAGAGAAAGATAAAATACTAATATTCATGATATTAATTTCATACCATCTAAAGCAGGTAACGAAAACGGCAATACAATACTAACGTTAATTGCAGTGATAAAAACTGAAATACCCTTATCATTAAGAAGTTTTAGTTTGTAAAAATTATAATGTTCGCTTTTTCAAGAATTAATAAATTCTGCGAAAAATTACTGAAAACGTAAACTGTCATTCGTAAGCAAAATCACACACATAAACATCCCGCGATAATACTATATGAATGATGCCAAAACTATAAAACAAAATTTTATTTGTTAAAAGAATAATCCTTAAAAAAATTATTTATTCGAAAAATAATCCTAATTAAGTATCAAAAAAGAAAAAAATTGGATAAATATTCTAACCGATAAACATAGCTAAAGTAAAAATATGTAATAATCTTTAAAAACTGCGTGTAAAGTATAAATTTTCCATTTAATGAGAAACGTGAGATCATATGACGTCATAACACCAGAAAATCACTTAAAAATAAAATTTTAAAACATTTAGAGAGAATTATGAAATAATAAGTACTATAGATAAAGATAATAAATAAAAAAATTGCCATCTTTAATCCCTTTCTCATCTGAGTTTTGAAAAATTAATGTCGTAACAGATAATTAAAAGTAGTGTTCAAATCCAACATATTTTGAATCCATAAAAAATTTAGCGATGCAAAAAGTTGGTCATTTTGTTTTGACTATAATACCCTTGTCTCTCTCACAGACCTTGCATATCGATACACAAATACTTCACTTTATTTTCAAAATTATTAAAGAGACATATATTTATGTTTGTTAATAATAAAGATGCTTCGGGTTTTTTTTCTTTGTCTGTAATACCTAATGTTTTTGTTGGACGCCATCAATCTTAATTTAAACATCAAAGCAAGTGTATTTTATGTGTTTTAGTTTTTCTAATTAAAACAGGTTCTGATAAGAAGCAAACTATATTCAAATTTATCGGGAATTGGTCTTATTATATCTCTGGAGCTCGTATTTATTTTTTTTTTTAGATCTCTCTAAAATGCAAAGATGAGAGGACTACAACGAAATACAACTCTAATTTAAGCTTGTGACAACTCAAAAAAAAAAAAAAAAATAGTGAGGTATAGCATAAAAATAACACATAATTATACACCAAGAAGTTGAGACAAAAATTTTTAAAAAAATTGATCTAAAATTATATTGCTTAGATAGCCGAAAAAATAGTAATAACCTTTGTAGAACTTGTTTATGAAAACTTTGTGGGCCTTTAACAATTTCAATATTGCGGGTGTTTTCTTTATACTTTATAAGTGAAAAAAAATTAAAAATAAAAAAAAAAATGTTTGGCAAAAATAATTCACGTGGCTCTAACTTTTATCTGGCCCTGGATTCAAGCCTAGTCATGATTTTTAAAAACACTTCTATTTTATTTAAAGAACAGTAGATGGAGATTATGAAAATGCTGAATATTACATTGTTTGCAATAGTGAAGTTTGCAGCGAATATCTAGGAAGAAGGAAATTCCAGTATGAATGAGGAATATATATGGGGGGAAATGATGAGCATAAAATTGAAAAATATGTATATGACCTTATCTATATATAGATATTTTCTTAGCAAATTTTTTTCCCCCGTAGTTGTGGCTATTATCAATTTACTGCTTGGGGGATGTTAGTTCTCATCTAGATTCCATGAAAACCGGTTATGTGAATAAGAATTTCAGTAAATAAATTATAACAAAATGTCCAAATTCTCATATCAAAATGAGAGACAACAGTTGTATGTCGACTTAGCCTCTGAATGTAAAGCAAAATTTCGAGATTTGTCACCCACAGCAGAACCTCATTAGGACGTTAATTAAAAAAGAACAAACATATTTCCTACATCGTTTCCATTTCTATCATTTTATTTCAACAGAGAGGCAAGATATTTTTAGGTCATAATAACAAAGGAAGCTTATTTGGGAAAATAACAATCACATTGCGATAAAAGGAAATAAAAGACGGTGCTTATATAGTACATACGATTAAAACTGAAATAAGAATTCACCTGCATATGAACTCCAAGGTTAGAGTTCACTAACTAAAAATTCTTAACGAATGGCATGTGTTTGTTTCTGAAATATTCCGACGAACATCAGGGGGCATTCTATACTTAATTGGCAGAAATAAAATTTTCTGATTAGTTTTTGAGAGAGGAATTATTTTTCAAAAAGAATTATGTCTTTTGGGGTCCTTATTACTATATATATTTATGTGTGTGTTCTGCTCGTGTTCTTCAAAGTTTTTAGCTGTAAAGAATATTTTTAAGAAATTGCATGACAATTCAAGTAAAACTATTTTTAAAACTGCTTTTCAGAGTGTTTATGTTTTAAGGAGCAGTTTTATTTCTTTTTCAAATCATAAATTAAAATTTTCTTAAAATTTTTTTGTAAAAATTTCGGAAATGACTAAATATTTAGTTTTATATATAGTTTAAATCAACACTTCACAACCGGTGTCCGTGAAAGTTTTGAGGGGATTCACAAGAAAAAATTGTACTTCGAAAGTTCATAATTTAAACTAAAAGATTCATATTGAAATGTTATTAACTAAATAATGTAATCATAATAATAAACTTATATGTTTGATAGCCAAAATATTAGAAATTTGCGATTAAAATTTCTGCACAGGAATTTTCAGGGACCTCTTTCAAATGAAGGAAAAAATTTTATCCGTAAGAAATTATCGAAGAAAAAGTCATTATTTGAGCACCAACAAATCAGTTAATTAGATTGGAATTGCTTAACTATTATCTTTCAATTAGCTACAAATAAATATTTCATCCAAAAATTGTTTAATCGGGTTTTTTTTATTAGTTTTTAGTATTATACAAATAAATATTTCAATTAGGAATATTGAACAAACTTTTTCAGGAGTCCATAAAACTTAAAAGTGAGGACTAAAAGGTCCACAAAATAAGTTTGGAGACCCTTGTTTTGAATATATCAAGTAGCCATTGAAAAATTAGATGAGCAATAATTTAGAATACATCCAATCATAAAACACTTCCTTTATAAAAATATTTCGAAAATATTTCTACAAGCGAAAAAGAAAAACATTTGAAACATAGTAGACGGTTATAACCAAGATTAAAAATGACATTCTTATAATTTTTAAAATATTTCTAATAGAAGATAGAACATGACATCGAATATTTATGTCTCAGATGTAAAAAGTACTGCAAAAAAAAGAAAAATCCTTCAAAAAAATTGTTTGTTTTAAAGGAAAAATTATCCATTAAGAAATTGTGAGTGATAAAAATCCATGAATAAAAAATATATTAACAAAAAGTGCGGTAGTATTTTACTGAACGTTGTAAAATCTAGTGTTCAGGGCCGGTTCTACCCGTCATACGGAGCGTGCCCACGCGAAAGCTTTCGAACACAGAATGCGTCCTCCTTTAACAAAAACTCACAGGATAGGATCTGGGATCGTTTTTTCTCAGCGATTACCTGTTACTCGCCACAAAGAAAAACGGGTTAATCACAAGTGAACTGTGGCAACAGAAAATATATACATACGTATATAATCCCATGCCTCATTACCTTGTACATTCTTTCAAACGAAATTCTACTGGCTAACTCAATGAAAAAGAAAATTTAAGGCTTAGGAAAAAAAAGAAAAAAAAAGGCAGCTCTTTTTTATTATTTTAGACTAGCTGGTATACCCGTTCTCCGCACGTGTGAATTTAAAAATTAAACAATACAGACTGAAGGATAAAGAAGTTTTTAATGAGTTAATTTTACGTGAATTGCAAATTAAACACACAAAAAAGCTTTTTGCATATCTCAGCCGAAAAAAAAAAAAAATGTGTTTGTTAAATTTTAAGTCTATAGATCTAATAGAGCTGTGTGTGATAAAAGGGATTTTTATTTATTTATATAACTCCCCGTAACTCTCTTGTCGGTAGATTTTTGAAAACACCTTCCTAAGCTGATCTCTGCTCTGCAAAAGTAACAGATTGTTACAAATTTTGTGTAATGAATGCTTAAAATAGTGTAAATAATTTATATCTGGGAAGTGTAATACGTTAATATTACTTTATGTTGTATTTATTTTATGTTAAAATCTTGCCACCACCTTTCCCTTCTTAATCTAGTTTTATTCTGAAATAAAAAAAAATAGTGATTACACTAATCAAAGGAATAAATTAAAAGCGAATGTGTACTGAAGCATGGTATAGACAAAACAAAAAGTGAAAATTTGGCTTCACACAAAAAAGATAGATATATGCTTTTTTCGTGCTCATTCATTGGTGAATTTGTTTATTTCATTCCTTTTCTGTAAAGGGCAATGTTTAAGTATTTATATGTTCCTATATATTTATATATATGAGTGTATACGATTTATAAACGTCGATTAGTTTAATTATTTAACAATATTTATATGTAAACTACTTATGTAGGTTATATTTATATAATATATATGTTTATATGGTACTTAACGTACTATCGCTACAATGCTAACGTTCAAGATTACCCGTCACCCTGATTCCCCATGTACGCGCTGAATTGGCAAACACGCACTTCCTTTCATATAATGTCCAATTCATATAATTCCCATAGCGTTGCGAAAATACGTAAAAGTACCGTTTATATAATTTATATAAAGCCGGAAACTATGTAAGACTAGGAAAGTGCCTTGAAAGTCTCTCTCTCATTTACTTTTCTTAAAATTCTTTAAGCAAACAATAGGAGAGAGTTCGTAATTGTTCACAATTAATACTTTTACTTTTTCTTAATCTCTGCTGTCATCATTAATATAAACCAAAATATTGGTACCTTTCTCGCCAATTAACTTTAAAATTTCACGTTTTAATTAATTAATTTATTTTTTTTTTTGGGGGGGGGCACATTTTTGTGCTTAAATGCTCTTTCTGCTAAATAAAAAAATAGATCTCACACACACAAGTTTCGTTACTTCTTATCTTCAATCTTCTACATAAGAATTATTTATTTATTTATTTATTTATTTTTTTTTTTTGCTTGCTCTTCTCTCGTTCACTCACTGGAGTTGAGTGGAAGTGAGCTGCATGACAGTAATATTTAAATAAAGAACATAAGATTTCATGGGGAAAAATGGGCATGAAATTTTTATTAAAAGAAAAAAAAAAACGCACGTAAAAAGTTTTCAATTCAAGACTACACGCGCGTTTCAGACCCTAGCACGATTTCCGACTAGAGCCAAATGACCGCAACGCACCCGAACCTGACGCTTCATTCAAGTTCTCTCTCCAGCAAAATGCTTCTAAAGAAGTTATTACTTTAAAAAGTATTTTATTAAATATCGCACTTCAAATATTTTCTTCTCAAACTTCATCTATGGGGACTTAATTCACCGTTCTCATTTTTATATTAAATTGCTAATATTGCTCCTATGGGATTTAACACAGTAAACGCTTACATTTAAAACTGTTTTACAACATATGTATATTCACACTTTGCTTTCTTATATAAATATCTTTTACTTGTTTAATGTGAAGAAATAGAAGCCGCTGAAAATAGCGGCAGAAATTAAACGGCATTACAGCGGCTTCGCATTTAGATTGATTGATTGAATATTAACGTCGCACTGTTCAGCTACACGAGGGCTTTTGGCGACGGACCACGTAATTTTGAACCATGGTCAAGTGACGTGGACGACACCTGAGCTGGCACCCCCCTCTCCTAACTACCACACCACGCGAACGGGAGGACGTTTCAGCTCTTGACAGATTTAACGTGCATCGCTGCCCTACACGGCGGATCTTCAGTGGTACTGGGCTCGAACTCATGACAAGGCAAGCCACGGTCCGATACCTATACCACTCGGCTACCGCGGCCGGCGCTTCGCATTTAGAAGCAGCCCTGCTAGTGATGAAAGTAAAGAGGTACGTGGCCTGCATTACAATCAGATTCTGATTTCACAAAAATGAAACCATACAAATAATGGGGACTACTGCATTTTAAATGGAACTGGATTTATGAGCTTACATATTGTGTGATGTGGAAAAAATACGAAAGTTAAATACCAACTGAAGTATTATCTTCGTCTCCTAGTCACTCCACAAAAAAAGAAGTGTGTTGCGAACAGCCTTTATATAGCTCACGGGCAATTTTTATTTAAACCAAGCTAACTGTGGAGAAGTATATTTTCACTGTTCAAACTAAACTTAATGTAAGAGGAAATGTAATATATTCATGTTTAGTTTAAAAAAAATAACCGCAGCCTCTGTTAAATTTAATTCCAAGAGATTTATGAAAATTTATTGTAAATTTTATCACAAAGTACTTGAGTAATAAGGATAATTAGTCCTTCAATAAATTGTTCAGAAAACACAAAAATCATTGCATAAAAATATTTATTACTCTGTTGCTTGCTTAAAACATAATGAGCTTTATTAACTTGCGATTTTAGTAAAGTTTACAACTGTACCAATCGGAAATATATGTTATTGTTGAAGATATTTTAATTTTGTTGTTAATTTTCCTAGTTTGCTAATACATCATGCCAAAATATAATTTATGTTTATATTTTGGATTCTTAACGTCAGAAGATTCTATTATAGTAAGTTGCTCCGTTTGAAAAAAAAAATCGTTTAATACTTTCATCCTAAATCATTACTCTAGCGGTAACGCCTCGTTACTCAGATTTTTTTTCTTTTGATCAAAGAGATAAATATTTGCTTAAATGATTTAAGAAATTGAATTTTTTTAAGCATACAGCCAGTGAAAAAAAAATGACTAACGAAAAAAAAATCAATGCTATTACTTAAATATTGCAGATTTTTAGAACGTAAGGTTTTAACTAATTATCTTTATAGTATGGAAATAGTCCCTAATGCGTTTAAAAGAAGAAAAAAACGTTAAGATAATGCAAAATTTTTGGCTCATTTTATCCAATAGCAAAAAAATGATACGAAAAAAAAAGAAAAGGGGGGGGGGGGAGATTTGGACCATCTTTTAAAATGATTGTAGAAACGTCGAACAAATCTAAAATATATAATTGATACAAATATTTCGAATGATAAACTTTTTCTCTTTGTTAATGCTAATTTTGTGTTTTATTCTTGAAGAAAATAATTATGGTGTGAAATTAATTGATTTGCAAAAGACGATGCGTTTATTGTGTGACCTGGATATTTATAATTCATAAAATTGCTCGCTGAATTATTGCTTATATAGTCACCCTATGGATAGAAACTACATGAAAAATCGTGCATTGTACAATGTTAAGGAATGTTTTGGATGCTCGAATGTCTATTCTATTCGTAACCGAACCCCAACTTAAGAGTAACATTTAATTCTACACTGACAATAATAGTTGTCTTAGAACATGGAAATTTTCATTACAGAAAACAGACTAATTTGAGAAGAAAAAAAAACCACTAAGTTTAAAATTCCACCATAGAGCAGTACGCTTTTCATTTGTCGAAAATCATCTTTAGTGGAAGGAAGAGTGGATACATAATATATGGTAACAAGAAAAAGTTATGTTTGGATTACCCTGATGGGTCTGGCAACTATTTTCATGATTGTTGAAAACAAGATCGAATCCTGTCAGAGATGCAGCAAGTTAAGTGGAAATGTCGTGATTTTGACATGCATTGGATCAACAGTAGAAGTAAAACAAATTGTACCACTGAATAAATAAATAGACCACACTTCATTGTTGTACTTCATAACAATGTTTTAAACCAGTGGTCGCCAAACTTTTTGACCTCACGGGCCAGTAAATCCATAATTTAAATCCCGCAGACCACTAATAGGATTTTTAAGTGTTAAATATATTTATAAAAAAAAAACATGCACATGGTTAAGATTTAAGATCATACCTGTCTCAAGAAACACCAATTTTCAAAATAAAATACACACACAAAAACTTCCTTAATAACCTAACTAATCTACTGAAAAAATTTAAAATTGAACTCAATACGTCCGTAATCCCACCTTCTAATGTGCTTCAACTGATATACATATGTGGCATACACGAGAGTGAAACATTAGAAGAGTGTGAAACGAGATGTGAAACAAAACATGTAGCTAAAACACACAATGCAGCTACAGCAGTACGACTTATTTACCGAGGGGTTATTCTATGAAATGGCGTTATTCTATGAAGTAGCATTTTTATAGCTTTTCAAGTATTGTTATGAATGGAATTGTTTCAATGCATCTTAAACCATAACGTGATGAGTAAGTATATTGCTCATTTTTCTGGGGACCAGAGAAATTTTCTCGCGGACCACCACTTTGGCAACCTCTGTTTTAAACGACGGTCCACTGATTGATTGATTGCATATTAATGTCACACTGTTCAGCTACACGAGGGCTTTTGGCGACGGACCACGTAATTTTGAACCATGGTCAAGTGACGTGGACGACACCCGAGCTGGCACCCCCTCTCCTAACTACCACACCACACCAACGGGAGGACGTTTCAGCTCTCGACAGATTTAACGTGCATCGCTGCCCTACACGGCGGGTCTTTAGTGGTATTGGGCTCGAACTCGTGACAAGGCAAGCCACGATCCGATACCTATACCACTCGGCTACCGCAGCCCCGACGGTCCACTGACACGAGCACACATAACTTTATATTTCGTCAAGATAATTTAACTGTCCATGCAGCCAAAGATATGAAGGCCTTGCTCAAGGCAAATAACACGAACCCACTCAACTAGATTTCGCTATTCCCTGATCTGAATATTAAGAAAAATCATTGGAGTGAGCTGGTAAGACAAATTTATGAACATGGTCAACGATACTCAAATGTACTTGAGCTTAAAAGTGCCATCATCCGCTGTTAAGAAAAATACATGCCTCAAAGTTATCTTCAAAATTTGTATAAGAGCTGACCAAATGGAATGATCGAAGTCTAAGTGTAATTATACTGAATATAAATTTTACTTTAAAATATGCAAATAAGGATTGTTATTGGGAATTTCGTCTGAATTCATTCGGCTGTGCATCTGTGTTTATAATTTTTTTCATTCTTAATTTATTTTAATGTATTATTGAATTTTATGTTTCTGTGTGGGTCGGCTGGGTGGCGTGGTTGATTTGTCGCTGGCCTTCTGTACCCAAGAAGAGGGGGGTGCCAGCTCAGGTGTCGCCCACGTCACTTGACCATGGTTCAAAATTACGTGGTCCGTCGCCAAAAGCCCTCGTGTAGCTGAACAGTGCGAAGTTAATATTCACTCACCATGTGTATAAACCATACGACGATGTTGAATGGCAACAGGACACTTGCGTTCTCCTCTGTGTTTACAGGCACAGATACGCACATTATAATGCCGCACGTATAACCCAGACTCGTCCGAAAAGAGAACAAACGTTATCGCACTATTCATGCTGGAACTTATCTTGCTACTAACAAACCCACTCCTTGAATCAAGGTCTGTGATGTGGCTTTTTGAGTCAGCAAGACCGATTTGACAGCCTGTGTCTTCTCTCGTTTATACGGTAGGCTGTTGAGATCCTGCGTTGAGTTTGTATGACTTTCCTGAATCCATCAGTATTATATTCGCATGACAGTCATAAGCCACACCCCCAATCCTACCATTGTCGAATTCTGACATATGATGGCAGCCTTTTCTCTTTCTTATACGAGGCATAATAAGATCTTCTTGCAAACAACCAATATTCAAATGCAATTTCCTGATGAGAAATCTAAGACCTTATTTTCCTTTTATACAGAGTTTGAGATTCCGTTTTAACATTCCTTTGTGTGTGTGCAAAGTTCGGCTATGCTCAAATACTATTCATTTGCATATCCCAGAATCTTGTTTCTTTCATTATTTCATTCTGCTGTGCCGTATACGTATAAGAAAATTTTGATTATTTGCTTTTTTCCCCTTGTGTTGAAATTTTAGTAGCCAGTAGTGTAAGTGTAAAATAAATACATGTAATTTATGATTTATCATGAATTTTTTACAAATTGGGAAATTTTGTTGAAGTTTTGAAATATCTTCAAGAAAAGTTCGCTTTATTAACTATAACTTAATTTCATTAAATGGTTAGTCTTTAAATATTAGAAAATAAGAAGAAAAACACAAAAATACTATGTGTTATACATTAAATCACCCTAGCACAAACCCTTTTCCCCTTTTAAATTTAAAAAAGTAAAAATTAATTTTTTAAAAAATCACTTTAAAAATATATTCTTATATCTTATCATTCGGATAAGAATTTGAGGGAAAAATTTACTTCACATATGAAAATAACAAAGGCATAGCTAAGAAATCAGCAAAGAAAGTAATTTTTATAACAATTCAACAATGAACTTTTATGTTTCGAGAAACTTTTAAGGGTGCTTGATTTATACTTCTTTGAGCAAACCTGTTAAAATGCATTTTAATAACAAAAATAGAAAATTTAACTCTTCAGCTTTTATAATAGAAAAAAGTTCTGATTATATGTTATTAAAAAAAGGATATTTCAGATATTTGTATATAAGAAAATATTGTAAACATATTTTGGAAGGAAAAATATACAATTGCTTACAAAAGTAAAAAAGGTAGTTTTTATAAAAAATAAATTAATCAAAAATGATTTTTTGGAGTAAAATCTGAAAATTTAAATAAAAAAAAAGGAATACTCGACTCAATAATTTAAACGTTCTTAAAAAATTAATAGGTTCATACATTTCTCTCGAATTTCTTTAAAGAATTAATGTTTTATACAAATTGATCACCAAACACACACACACATATATATAATTATTTTTATCTGTATTGAAATATGCAATTTCTTATAAAAATCCATTTTTTTTTCAGGAATTCCTGTTAGTCAAGGTGTAGCTAAGGGTACAGTTCGTGTTGCACTTGATTTAAAAGAAGCATCACTTTTACAGGTAAATACATTTTATGTAATTTCGAATACTGAATTTAATAGGAATGTCTTGATATCTAATTTATATTTTTTTTGCTGTGCCAAAATGCATTGTTTGCTAATGTTACGCTTATAGAAAAAAAACTCCTTTATTTTATTATTCTTAATAGTTTTTATATGATGAATTCATGAGTTCAAAATGGCTGTTAGAATCAGAATTTACGAATGTTCTGTTTGGAAAAAGTATATAATTGCTTAAGCTAAATTTTAACACACACAATAAAACATATGTATGCGTGTAACTATTAACTATATAATTGTAATCATTAAACTAATCTCTTAGGCCCCGAATAATAATAATAATAAATTACTTGTCTTATGTAAATGTTAATTCATTCTTTTAATGAAAGGGGGGGGGGACCCATTACATAGTATAATCCAACTTTTTAGTTTTGAGGTTAAATTTACTTTAAGAAATTCGTTCTAAAATTCATGTATAACTAAGCTCTCAGCGGAAGTCTGAAAAGATTTCTTCAAAATTATGTACATTATTAGTCAAAATGTGGGAATGTTTTCGCTTTAAATTAATGTTATTAGAGTATTTCAAATGAACCGAAAAATTGCAGATATTTCATTAGGAAATGAACTCTATAACAATCGTAAAATTTGAGCAACGATACTTCAATATAGCCTACAGATAATTACATCCCTATCGATAAATTATCTTTCCGGAGGGTCGGTTTGCAACTCGAAACCCAAGTAAGTAAGGTAATTACCTTACCAACCCCTTGTTTAGGTAACTGTTCCAACGTGGCTCAAGTCTCTTGCATACCTTGTGAGGAAGAACGAATGCTCATAATGTGATCACTTTTTTACAACATCACGTATTCCTAAAAACCAAGCAAAACATCGAGCTCTTTAGACCCTTTTCAAGGGACTCAGACTTACCATTTCGCTAAGTGATAGACCTGGGCTGTAAGGAGGGTGAACTCAAAACCTTATAGTAAAAAGAATGAAGAGTTTCCTGTCTCAATGAAGTTCTTTGCATAAACTTTTAATAACACAAAATTGTAATTTTTGATCGCATCCATCATAAATTTCTGCATTTATAAATGGTTGTTGTATGTAGCGAAGTTATCTCTGGCAATTCACATACTCAGGGCTATTCAGTTATAAAGCCAGGACAACTACGCTGCCATCTAGTGGTAGCTGAACAGTGCGACGTTAATATTCACTCACTCACTCACTCTGTACCCAAGGGTGGCCGCGGTAGCCGAGTGGTATAGTTCTCGGAAAGTGGCTTGCCTTGTCACGAGTTCGAGCCCAGTACCACTAAAGACCCGCCGTGTAGGGCAGCGATGCACGTTAAATCTGTCGAGAGCTGAAACATCCTCCCGTTGGTGCGGTGTGGTAGTTAGGAGAGCGGGTGCCAGCTCAGGTGTCGTCCGCGTCACTTGACCATGGTTCAAAATTACGTGGTCCATCGCCAAAAGCCCTCATGTAGCTGAACAGTGCGACGTTAATATTCAATCAATCAATCTGTACCCAAGGTTGAGAGTTTGACCCCGGCCCAAATCGATGGATTTTCATGATGCAGAAAATTGACAGCGGCCATGTCGTATGATTATACGGAATGTAAAAGATCCCTAGGGGGTGCTCTAGGCAAAATTAAAATCCTAGTACAAGTTCGCATCGTCAGAGCTCAGGTGTCTCCCTCTAGGGAGGAAACTGGTTGTCAAAATTACCTGCGGCGATTGGTATCCGCCAATATGGCGCCGCACTAAAAAAGATATCAGCTTTCGGTGAGATGTACTAGGTAGATTGATGAACTCTGCAATAACTGCTCATAATCTGCCATTAAAAAAAATGTTTCTGCGTGGATATCTTTTTGTAAAAATGATTATCCTTTATGTCATAAAATTTTTAATTAATTTGTGTTGATAAACAATGAAGTAAGTTTCGAATTGTTTTTGTGTATCTCTGTCTATCATTTTTTCGTTGACGATTTTCTGTTTCCATCCGTAGAGATCAATATCGACTTAAACATTGGGAGTATTGAACGCGTACTGGCTTAATATCACTCTTTTGATGAAGCGACGTGATACAAAAAATTCAAGAGAAAAAGAAAAGAAAAGAAGAGAAGAGAGGGAAACTTCTCGAAAATTATATTTCATGACAAGGGTTAAACTAACACACAAAAATTCAAATTTCACATAAATTAGTTAAGATCCTATTAAATGTTAGTAAAAAAACAGAAAAGAATAACCCAATTTACAATAATTACTATGATTTTTGATCATTAGATATGATTATGACGACTTTAAAGCCATAAAATAATTTCCGTGCGCCAGATTGGGAAAACTGCCCACTGTGCGTCGCATGCAAACAGTTTTCAATGTATTTTCGCGAAACAAACGCGATAGTTAAGGCGTATGTACCACGCACGAGCGTGCCCAGATATGTGATAACTGCATTCGTAAGGACATGTCATTCATTTAAAAATGGTTGATGTGAATGCCATTGCGTCCAAAATGTATCAGTGATCTGTATTAAAGATTTTAACACTGGAAGCCAATGAATATTCATAGCAGATTGCTGTCTATGTACGGTGATACGTGTGTGTCGAAGCCTACGGTGATGAGGTGGGCGAGAATGTTTAGCGACAGGAGACAAAAGATTTGCCGCGGTCCGGTCAGAAGCACAATGTTGTGACTAAGAAGATGATTGTGGACATTGACACTGAAATCAAGAGAAATCGTCGAAACATTCGTTACATCGCAAATGAGTGCAACGTTTCCATCGGTACTGTTCATAATATTGTCACCAACATTCTGAAGTATCGAAAAGTCTGTTGCCAATGGGTACACCGCATACTGTTTGAACACTATAAGAAACAACGAATGGACCTGTTGCACTATATGGATGATGATGACGACTTTCTGCAGCATATAGTGGCAAAGGATGAAACCTGGTGTCACCACTTTCAATCAGAAAGGAAGTCTGTCTGTATGTAATGGAAACGTCTCGACTCACCTAGGCCTAAAAAAATCAAAGTTTAGCAGCCAACCGGAAAGGTGATGTTGATGGCATTTTTAGACATGCAGGGACCTCTATTACTGGAGTCTCCATCAATGCCCAACGGTACACCTAAATATTTGATACGCTGCATAAGGATATCGAAAACAAACGTCCAGGTATGCTGTCGTCAGGTGTCATGATTCTGCACGGCAATGCAAGGTCGCATGTCGTCGAGGTATGTGTCGAGGCACTGGCCCGTAAAAAGTGGGACGTCCTGGAACATCCAGCTTGCACTTCAGATCTGTCGACTTGCGACTATCACATCTTTGGACAGCTGAAGAAAAGCCTAATGGGTCAACGTCTTTACTCCAACGATGACGTAAAGGCTGCAGTTCTGAACTGGTTTCATGATCAATTGACATCGTTCTTTTTGCACGGAATTCGTAACCTTCCTAAGCAATGTTACGCCAGTCTAAACGCTATGTGTGATTTCTTTTAGCAAACTTTGCATGCATTTCACTCATTAAATATTATGTTTTCTATCTATGTATCTGTCTCATTTCTGTCCCGATTTCTCATGGATACATACCTCGAATCAGTTTCATTGTAAAACGCCTTATATAGTAAAATTATTTTGTAAAGGAACTTTAGCAAAAGAATAACTGTGGTTAATAAATGTATGTACAAGATATCTCAATTGTATTCAAAAATATACTTGTA
>BMAV01015573.1:149511-160962 GCA_019973955.1 Trichonephila inaurata madagascariensis | reverse complement strand
ACTATAAGTGACACTAAATATCATAAATATTATCCATTTATACGCTTTTGAAAAATCACGGTTCCGAGCGTAGTCGGATACCTTAAAAAATCAACATGAAAAAAATTCGCTTCTGCAATGAACGCTTGTCTTCTCTCAACTACTCAACTAAATGCGCACAACTTATTATCTGTGTGTCAGGAGACCATGGACGTTATGACACATGCACACTTAACACTCATGGTGCCGTTAGAACCTGCGATCTGGGACGAGTCTTAAAACTTATTGGACGCACTGTGTAATAATACTAATGTTCTTTTCGCTTTTAAAAAGTACACTCCAATTCAGATACAATTTGTGTTTGCATATTCAATTCTCTATATTTTATGATTATTTACACCATGCAATTCTTATATTATTAGATCGATTAGTGGTAAGAAATTAACGTCGAGTTCTGAACTTACACAGAGGCTATTGGTGACGAATCTCGTAATTTAGGATGACACCAGAATTGCCATCCCACTCTACTCCCACTCTCACACCCTCTCTCTTGAAATTTCCACACCACGACATCTTGAGGACGTTCACAGCCTTGACAGATTTAGCATGTATCAGCCCCTCTTCTGATGGCTTAAATCAGGGGTGTCCAACTCGCGGCCCACCTTGAATAATTTTGCGGTCCGCGAGATTCTTTACAACATTACAAAATTCGACTATTTTGCACAATATTTTTTGTTTAAAGATTTTTTTTTTGTAAAAAAATAAATTTTATAATTATTATTATTTTATCACGTTGCTTCTGTTATTGCGAATCTCTTTCTTTTTTCTAAATTGAAATTTATCAAACATAAATCGTGCTCAAACTTAACGCACGAAAATCTGCAACATCAATGGGCGTGATTCATGAAGTCGCATAATAAAAACAAACACGTGTTTTCCATTGAATTCAAAACAAACATTAAACTAATTGTACTTGTTCTATTTGTAAAACTCAGATAAAATTTCAAATTTCATATTCGGGTAAAGATGTTTAAATGTTAGGAAAAAAAATTTCTTCAAAAAGATTTTTTAAATTAAAAAAAAGTCGTATTTTATGTTTATACTTTTAAATAAAATGTATTTTGTATACATATGTACTTTTTAAGAAAAAGTTTCTGCAAAGAGCAAAACTTGGCAACACCGGAGCGCGTGAACTGATTAGTTGGAAACACAAGATAGTTTTTACCGTGTGACTATGACGTCACATGAGTTTTTGAATTGATTGTCTAGAATCACGCGGCTTTCACTATCATGTGACTATGACGTCACATGAATTAACCTCATTACGATACGCAAATACACATGCATTGAGATCGACTTGCAAAAACTAAGTGAAAGAGTTGAGAAACATATCTCACTAACTAAATATATTAAACATTATTTGATAATGGCATTATTATTAATATATTATCTATGTTTGTGTACATCAAAAACAATGAAAACAATAACAATATATCAGTCTGTTTTAAATTTTCACTCCAACAAATGTTTATAATGGATCCAAATATAATATAAAGATATATATTTTTATATGCGGCCCGCGGGATCGTAAAGTTCTTCCGAAGTGGCCCGCGAGGTCATTTGGGTTGGCCACCTTTGGCTTAAATTATCAGCAGGAATAATTTCTGTGAAAAAAATTATTTATAATCTCGTTCACATACCCTTTTTAAATAGATTATCCAATATTTTTTATAGGTGTGTGTGTACATACAAAGAAAGACAGCGGAAAACGTAATATAAAAATATATTTACGCTTTCAAGGGAAGGAAAATATAAGTTATTTTTAGAAATTACATCAGAGCATTTTAGGAAACAGTTTGAAATGCTCTGATGTAAGTTATGATATTCTATTACTTAGAATTGTTAATAAATCTGACAAAAATTCAAGGTCTAATCTTTTTAACGAGGAATCACTAATAAAGCCGCATTCACACCAAGGCGTACAAACGTCGAGTGTTAAGCGTCTAGCCAATCAGAGACTTCTTCGGCGAGAGGAAGACTCTGATTGGCTAGACGCTTAACACTCGACGTTTGTACGCCTTGGTGTGAATGAGCCTTGAATGTATCAAAATATAGATTTTAATCCTTTAATACGAAATGAAATCAAGTGTGCTTCGAAATGGGTATTCGGAATGCTGATTTAGAATATACAGTCGAACCTCCATGTTACGAACCTCTATATTGCGAATTTTTCTATATAGCGAACTTTTTCCTGGAACCAATAACATTTAACGATTTTCTTCTTTAAATAACCTCCCTATAGCGAAGTGCATTTTTTATATAACGAACTTCTCTTGTGATTCAATTTTTTCTCTATTTTTGAAGTATTTCTAGACATTTCAAATTATTTTCTCTTTTACCACATTTTATGGTGGTCGTAAATCTTGAACTTGTTTTTATTAGATGCCGAACTCCCCGAAAGCAGTAGAATTCTGGGCGTTTCATCTAAGATGTGCAACCTTTAACCCCATTGTCCAGTTCACACACAGTAGAAACATCCCGTTGTACCCTCAGCGAAGCTCTTTCGTGTCCTTGAGTAATGTTCATTGATCAGTCGTACTGGTAATTCTTGTCTCTCACACACTTATATACAGGGTGGGACAAATAAAAGTGGCCGGGACGAGGGGATATGATCGGACGTGTATGTGAAGCGTAAGCCAAATGATCGAAACCAGTTCAGATCTTAGTATGGGCTGTGTCAGGGTGAGTTGATCAGTGGCAATTCATTTGTGGCAACATTAACTGAGGAGGAAAAGACCTATTGTTACTTCCAACAGGATGGTACAATTGCTCATACATCCCACCGAACCATGGATCCTATTTACACAATCATCACTCCTGAAAGAGTTGTTAGCAGAGGTCAGTCTGATCTCGGCCCTAACTGGCCACCTAGATCACCTGATCTGTCAATGTGCGATTACTTTTTGTGGGAAATCCTGGAGCCTAATTTGTATCGCAACAACCCTCATTGTCTTCAAGAACTGTACCAAAACATTTCTAATGAGATTGCAACAATTCCAGCATAGCTTCGATCTGATTTCTGCAACTTGCCGACCATGGCCTAAAGGTGTGATGAGATGAATAGTGGTCACTTTCAACATCTACTATAAGCAGGTTAACAAATTATCTCCTTTCCTTTACCGTGTTTCTTCGTAACCTGGATCTGTTCTCCGCAGTGATGTCTTAAGACAGGGGTCAACTGGACCCCGGTCCAGAGCATCACTGTCGGTGAGGGTCCCATTTCATTCTCGAATCTGTTTTAACAAGATCATGATTGGGGTATTTTTGGTCAAATATTATTCGCGAACATATTCTCCAAAAAAACAGTGGATTTCAAACTACATGTCAACTAGCAAAAATGTTAAGATTTTATTATTTAGACCAGAGGTTCCTAAACTTTTTTTGTCTCATAGAGCCCCTTGCCACGCTTTTCGCTTTGAGTAGACCCCTACTTACGTAATATTGAATTTTTGCAAATTTATCAACTTTAATGTGTTTATGACCGCTGGTACAGAGCTACTTACTTAAAAAAATTTAAATTTATATCCGTAGTGAAGTATAGAGATTAAAACTTAAGAAACACGTATTTTTAATTAATTTAAAATTCAATTAATACATATAAAATAACTGATTAACAAACAAATGTTTATAATAAGGATCAGAGTGGCACACATATGAATTTTTCAAGGGGGGGGAGGGGTCCAGGGTCGTAAGTCCGCCATTCTCGTATCATTCCCCAATACGCCACCCAACATATTCTCTTGATTTTATGGATTATCGGCTACAAAAAACAGCAAAAAATAGTTTTTTGGATAATTAATTAGCACTAATTAATGAAATTAATTATTTAAAACCAATATTTAATAAAACTTTACATACTACATGCATAGGATTATAATCAATCGAAATAAAATCAAGGGCTATGGGGGGAAGTCCAGACCCGTAGATTTCCCCCCTTGTGTGCGTCACTGGTAGGAATGAATCTAGTGATTCAATTATAGAGAGATTTTCAACATTTGTCATCAATCTTATCAGGTTTAACCCTAAACTTCCTTGGTTAGGAGTGTCCAGTCGACACTCCTGCGCTTAAACTCCTCTCACTAGGAAAAGTAATTAAAAACACACACACTTTTTTTCACAATACTCCATAATTCGAGATAAATAACATACGTCTCTTTTTAAAGCCAAAATTTCTACTTTTCTCTGTTACTGCCTATTCCGATCAGTTCCTTATGTAATATGACATTTTGATTTCAATGTGACCTTATGAATTCATTGCCTTTTTGTAGTAATTACCAAGTAAATGCATTCTCAAGCCTAATTTCAAAATCTAAGTAAAGATAATTTAAATGCTGAACGTAGGTTAAAACGTCATTTTCCTGGCAGATTGTATGTGGCCAATTGAGAAACCAGGAAAATTTTCGACGTCCAATATTATACTAATTTGGCTTAATTTTGGCAAGAAACGCTGAAAAGATGGTCCTTGTTTTAATAAAATTTATGCTGTCACCTTGTAACTGCAAATCAGCCTCAATAAATTTAGTAAATAAATATGTTAAATAGGTAAAATCTGGTTACCATTTCATCAAATTTTCCTATAAAATTAAAGTCACGATCTGTGGTTTAATGAAAATTACTATCGTAGACCCCCATTTATACCTCATAGACCTCAAATTTAATTTTTTGCGGTCGTAAACCCTTGCCGGTCGTCATAGACCCTTGGGGGTCTCTATATACCACTTTGGGAATCACTGATTTAGACGACCGTTGTCCATATCTTGCCTAGGCCCAATACTATAGACCAGGGATGGCAAACGAATGGCAGGTTGCCATTGATGGCACGCGACACAATTACTTGGGCACGTCTCCAATCAAAACGGTTAGCATTTTAGTTCAATATACTAAGTTCACTATGAAGTATTACGAATAAACGCGAGTGATCAGTTGTGTGTTTTTACAGACATGTGCCAACATTTCAAAGAATTGAATGTAAAAGCCTCAAGACACAAATACAAAATATTATCTTCAAGAGGGATCTCAATGCGTTTGACGCTAAATTGCATATTTTCAGAAACGATATTATTATAAGAAACTACTAGTACTTCCTGAACTTGAAAAAATCAGACGAAGAAAAAGTTATTCAAGCACTTATTTCCATAATTATTATGTACCCTGATGTGACTGCATTTGATAAACTGAACATGTCCAAATTCGATTGGAAGAAATTGAAAAATTTGAAATGCAACTGTGCTTGATTTCCAGTCTAGTTCAATATGGATTCAAAAATTTATTAAAACAAGAAAAATGTTGGAATTGATTGAAACAGAAAATTAACAAGCAATATAAGTAAAAATGTCTAACAAAATTTTGGAAACATGGAATTCGATTCCACATACGTTTAACTGTTTGAAGAAGCTGGCTCATGTTTTTTTAACCATATTTTCATCTATCTATGCCCGAGAATCATTATTTTCGGAGATGAATTACATTTAAGATTCACTTAGAAACCATTTGGCACATGACTCTAATTCAGCATGTGTTCGGCTAAAAGTAAATCTTACAATCCTAATGTGTCATATGATCGGTAACAGCAGAAGTCACTCCAATGTTACTTTAATTTGAATTACACGTATATCCAAAACATTTACTGCTAGACAGTGTAAAATGTATTTTTTAATAGTATATAAAGAGTTTTTTAGTGGTTAGTATTTCAATTTTTTATTTTCCCAAAAATCACAAGTCAAAATTGTCTGACGGCACGTCTATACTCCTATTAAACACTTTTTTAGAAAAAATGGCACATTGGTCCAAAAAAGTTCGCCACCCTTCAACTCATTTAGTCGAAAGGCGTCTATCGGTTGAGTCGGTTTGTGCTTATGTTTGTGAGAGATTGTGGGTCGTGCACATTTATAAATTTCAAATTACCGTTTGTACGAGTATTTGACAATGCACATGCTATATAATGTCTACTTTTAAAGATCACAGATAGGGCCTATTTTTGTACAAGAGTCCAGGGCCTCAAAATATCTTAAGGTATCCAACTACGTTCGGAACCATGATTTTAAAAAAGCGCATAAATGGATAATTTTCATGATGTTTAATGTCACTTAGATTAGAGAATGCATGCATAAAACTGTTTTAAGGACATTTTGACAAAAAAAAAAAATTTTTAATACAATATTTTGGCAAAAAAATTAACTTAGAATAATCTTTTTTCAAAATGTTCTCCTTTTTTGAAAAATGCTTCTATTATAATAATATTTTGCCTCTGTATAGCTCAGACCTCTGTACAGAGGCTCAACAATGATTTTTGAAAAATTCACATTATTTTCACAGTTACAACCCATTGAAATAATTATCAGCGTTTTTTTTTTCTTAAAATTTCTCCCCTGTTGTCGTAAAACATGAATAAACCAACTTCCAAGTTATATATTTCAAAAATTCTAGTTAAGCCTCTGTACAGAGGTCTAAGCTATAGACAGGCAAAATATTATTATAATAGAAGCATTTTTCACAAAAGGAGAATATTTTGAAAATGGGTCACTCTATGCTCATTTTTTGTCAAAATATTTTACTTAAATAGTTTTTTATTGTAAGCAATTTTATATACATTTTCTAATCTAAGTGACACGTAAATATCATAAATATTATCCATTTATACGCTTTTGCAAAATCTCGGTTCCGAACGTAGTCGGATACCTTAAGACATCCCTGGTTCTCCAGACCACTTTTATTTGCCCCACCCTGTGGATCAAGCAATTTAAAGAAGTGGATTGTTGCGATAAGCGAAAAGCCCAGTGGCTAAGAGGTAGCGTAGCGCATTTACACGCCACAGGTCCGGGGTTCAAGCCCCGGGGTGGGCAAGATAGACTTAGCCTTTCATCCCTTCAGTCGATCGATAACTGAGTACCAAGCTTGTGCTTGTGAACTAAACACTGGAGGTTTCGCGTCAGACAGACCATATAACCGGCTGCTCATGCACCTCAGCGCCCAAGGTCACGTAAACTGAGATGAGCTCAGTAGGCCTTGGCCCTCATGGGCTGTCGTGCCACTGAGTCTTTTTTAGTTAGAAGTGAAATAAGGTACACTGAACATTATTTCCCAAAATGTACAAATAATATTGTTTAAAAAAAAGGGGGGTGAAAACTGGGCTGGAAAATTTTGTTCTTTAACATTTTTAGGCCTCTCTACCACATTTTCTCCTTCCTCGTTTATTTCAACGTCACAAATTTCTTTTAAAAAAGATCTCGTATTAAAAAGAAATGACAATACAAATAACGATATAATATTGTTCTCTCAGAATAATATTAGCGTCCGATCTTTAAAGTGCAAAATGTTACATTTCAACAAACCTTGAAGAGTTTAAAAAAAAAAAGAGACACTGGTTTTTATACTTCTTCAGAAAGATGAACAGCCGAATAAATGAAAGACTACAGAACTGAAACTGATGAAGAAGGCTCGTATTGTACGTTCTTCGAGAAAAAAAGAAAACAGTCCTAATAATTTCCGCAATTCTCATCACAGCTGGACAAAAAGGCATTAATATCAAACGTTTAATATATATTAAAATTTTAAGGGATTAATTAACTTCTAAAACACATTCTTCCCATCATAAAAAATCTTAATTTTTATTTTTTAATAATATCATGAAAAATATGAATCATTAAATACTGTTACTAAAAAATGAACTGTGACATACCAACATTTTTATACGCTTGGATTTCCCACATGTCACAATATCTTCAAATCTAAAATTTCTTGTATTTCCTTCAATAACTCAGAAAATATTCAAGGTCAAAGTTATAATCGGATATTGTGGAGTTTTAAGGGCACGTATAATAGTTTATAAATGTTAATTATCGGTTCAATCATTGCGAGGTCTTATGAAACAGGCAAAATAGTATAAATAATTTGTAAGAAATTATTGAGGTATATATGGCCTTCTAACAGTTTATTCAGAATATATCTAGAGATAATGATCAGATTCGAAGGAAATTTGAAATATATATAGAGGCTATATTTGGATAATTTTCTACGTAATTTTACAAAATTAAAAATTCGAATTTTGTACGCGGAAATGCAAAAAAAGTGCCTTAAGGGTTCCTAAAATTTTGATACAAATATAAAAGGAATGGGTGTGAGTTACATTAACGCCGCACTCGGTCAAGTGACGAGGACGCCACCTGACCAGGCAACCCTCTTTCCAGCTTATCACACTAGGGGAGGACTTTGAGCTAGACAGATTTAACGTACATCAGCCCCCTCTATACGGCGAGTCTTCAGTGACATCAGGACTCGAACCCACGGCACGCCGGCCACGAGTTCGTGATAATAGCCACAGCAAGGACTGGGATTCAACTATTTTTAAAAAATAAATAATAAAAGTTTAATAAAAATTTTAAAACAAAATAAGAATGAAAAAAACATCTATATTTGGAATGAGTATTAACACCAATAAAGTGTCAGAGTTAATATAAAATATAAATAAGTTTCCTTGTTTTTCTTCTTTTAATTTCGGTATTAATACAATAGTATTTAATCACCTATAAATTTTCACATTAATTGTAGAATGATACTATAGAATGCAGTGGTGGTCTAAGTAGCTTTTCTTGTGCAGCACTGTACAGATTTGAAATATATATATATTTGATTATTATTACCATTAATACTTAAAGGTTTAAAAAAAAATTTTGCCTTCAGTAATTATTATTGGAATGGCAAATAAAATTGTGAAAATGCATGTTGCCTGTAGAGAATTTTTAAAGCATTCTAATGGAAAGCAATTATTTATACTTTCATAGAAAACATCGTAGAATATTTTTAATTCGCGCGCATCGTAGAGATGTCCATTTATATATATCCTCATTGTAATCATTATAATTTATTGCTACATGTAACTTCATAGAATAGATTCATGCATTTTTACTTTCCTAACATTTATATACAGTGGGCCACAAAAGTGTTCATACACTTGCAATTTCTTATAAAATTTAATGTTTTCGACTAATAAAAATTCACATAATTGTAATTGTAATTTTTTTATGATATCTGCAACTTATTCTTAATGGAATGACGTAATTAATTTTTTAAAAATAGTGTAACTATTTTTTTAAAAAATTAATTATCAAAAAGCTATTAAAAAATTACGCCACAAAAGTCTTCGTACACTTAACAAAAAAATCTCAACTTAGCTTTAAATATTGTATTTCTTTCTTAATTTAGTGCTTAGTAGGATATCTTTTAGTGTCCACAACTTTTAAGCGTCTTGGTATAGATTTAATCAGTTTTTTATAATTTCTGCATCGATTTTCCACCATTCTTCTGTGATTATTGTTTTTACTTCACATTATGTGTTTATTTGTCACGTTTCCTTTTTTTTTACATCAGAATCTCACCAAATAGGTTCTAATGGGCTAAATAAAGTGATTGAGGAGGTGTTTTCATAATTTGGGGACAGTTATAGAGACACCAGTGACGTACAATGAGAGCAGGGCACTAGGCGTCATTACCCTGTTAAAAAATTAAGTAGTCTCCGATATCCAAATTTCGGGTGGATAATTTAAAATTTCTTTTTAAAATAATTAAATAGAGCTCATGATTCATAATACCATGAAAAAATACCAAATTACCTAATTCTGAGTCCAATTTACACCCCGACGCCAGAACACCTTCTCTTCCATGCTGAAGCATGAAGATTTTAGAAGATTTTTGTTAAGTGTACGAAGACTTTTGTGGCGTAATTTTTTAGTAGCTTTTTGATTATTAATTTTTTTAAAAAATAGTTACACTATTTTTAAAAAATTAATTACGTTATTCCATTAAGAACAAGTTACAGATATCAAAAAAATTACAATTACAATATATTAATTTTTATTAGTCGAAAACATCAAATTTTATAAGAAATTGCAAGTGTACGAACACTTTAGTGGCCCACTGTATATTCATAGTGTTGAAAAAATATGTAATTAAAAAAGTTTCCGAGAAAGTAAATGTTAGCAACAACGAGGCCAATTATGACGTAATTACCTGACATGCAAAAAGCAAAAAGATATATTTAAGAGTGGTAGTTGCAATACATTTTAATGATGTTCAACAAAAGAAACTAAGGAGAAAAAGAAAAGAAAAAAACTATTAAGATGTTCGACTTGGATTCCAAAGTCAGGAATTTTTCAGATGGATTGGCGATTATCTAAGAAGGAAATTTATAGTTATTCCCCAAGGCCTTTGTATTCTGCTCTTCTCAAAAATTCTAAGGTATAAGATAAATATTTTTCGTTTTATTTATAGTTTAAGATAAGAGAAAGTAAAGTAAATGATAAGTATTACACAACTGTGCTCTCTATTCAGGAAAAATTAGGAAATATGATTAAAATTACAATAGGAGAAAAAATATACCCTTTCCGATTGTATAATACACGATTGAAAAAAAGAAAAAAAATTTGCTATACAAATAGAATAAATTCTAAACTTTTTTTAAAATTAATTTTGGGGGGAAAAAAACATAGTATAAATGATGGAAAAGTAAACAAAAAAAAATCGAATTACAAAAATAATTAATTGATACCGAAAGGATTGAGCTCATCAATATAATCTCCGAAAGCAATATTTTCGAATCATGTATGTATAAACAAATATCCAAAAGAATTTAGGAACTTAATGCAAAAATATAATCTAAAAATTGATACACTTAAAAGTTTTTAAAATTTTATTTCAGTGACATATAGAGATAAGTAAATATAATTATGATATTCACTTGCCAAGAATTTTGCCCTGTCATTTTAAGTATAATGATAGTCAATAATTATAATACTTTTTCTTCGTTAACTTTAAACTGCGATCAGAATTAAAGGGACCATTTATAGATTCGCTGGCTAAGATGAACATCGAGTGTTATGGATTGTGCCAGCGCCGCCGAAAGCAGTAATAATGTCACGAGACAAACACGAGGGCGGATTGACCAATCCGCGAAGATGCCGCAAATAGGTTGAGTGACGTGCAAATCGATTGACAAGATGAGAAATTTAATGAAACAGGATTAATTTAAACAGATAAGAAATGATGTATACGACACTACAAAAAAAGTTTGTGTTTTGATGTTGATTTTATGTATTTGGGGGGGGGGAGTGCGGGGGGAGAAAGATGAAAAAAAGAGCGATTATATAATTAGATTGCTTTAGAATAATAGACTCGTAGTGTCCTCTATTGGCCAAAAGCTAAACTATTTAGGAGAGAAGGTTTGAATATTTATTCTTAAATATAAGGGGACCAATCGTCCTCCTTTAGGAAGGACACTCCTTTAATAGATTTTGTTCTTCCTCGAAAAAGTGTACTCCTTCTTGTCCTCCTTTTCAATATTTTAAAACTCTTATTTGCCTGATATTAAAATCAATGACAATTTTCTGTTTGAAGAAATTGGAAAAATGGATGCATATT